>JADLZN010006495.1:0-71200 GCA_018155175.1 Sinocyclocheilus anophthalmus
AACAAAAAAAATAAAACATTGATCATTGGATTTGATCCATACCAGGTTCCAGAGTACATTATTACAGATCTCAAGTTACACTGTAAATATATATATTTTTTTACTGTCAATTTTCAAAGATTATTGGACTAATAATCTACTATTTTAGTCTTATTCAAAATTAAAGTTGAATTAGTAAATTCAACTACAAATTCAATTAGTAAATGTTGTTTAATTCAATGTTACTTGCTTTTTTGCAATTAGTTGTGAAATTTAGCAATTTCTGTGTGAAAATTGTTTCAAAGTAAATCCTACACCAATTTTTGTCATGGTAGCCCTAGCCCAGTGTAACCCTACCAACTCTAATCATTTTTATGTGAAGACATGCATATCTTGGTTTAAATTGTTTGTGTCACTGCATCAGTTAAAATCAGTACAGTTCAACTCAATTAAAAACAATGTTATATTTAAATTCCAGGTGAGTAACTCTGGGCCCTGTCTGCCACATTTCTGAAATTATGTGGATTGTATCTTTGCTTATTTACATTGTAGCCCAGATATTCATTGTACATGTTTGGGTTCTACGTTAGATTATGCAAGACCTGCATGAAAGCAGACTTCCAGAGCTGTAATGAATCAAGGCTTACATCAGTGGAATCAAGGGAATCAGTGAGATTTTATAATAACAGAAGCTCCTTTTGCACCCTGTCTTGAGCTTCAAAGCTACAGAATCAAGGGTGTTTCTTTGGAGATTTTCCCCTGAGGTTTACCGGCTCTAACAACACAACTCATGGCTCTGTTTCTCTCTCTCTGAGTTTTCTGAGATTGGCTGCCACGTCTGACCTTGATGCTAAATGGATGCTTCTTGAAGCTGTTGCAAAGCATTTCTTCAGTCTGTGTGCCAGGCATGTCATCCAGAAATGCTTTTACCGCCATTTTTCTAAATCCACTGCAAATATGTTGGAAAAAAACATGTTTCCTTTTATTTATTTATTTTTTGTGCTGTTTTAGGCAGAATCACTAGCCTACATCAGTTTTTTTTTCTGATGACCTCTGTGACCTTAAATATCTCAAATGAGATTTAGAGTTCTCATTGCTTTAAAGAGCTTCATTTAAGATGCCTTTTTAATTGTGTCTTCTTTTACTTTCAATGAGGATATTGTTGAATGCTCATTGTTAAGATCTCTCAGCAGTGATGTGCCAGGAGGCAGGGCTGAACGATGTAAGAAAATCCTGCTCTCAGTGCCGTCTTCTCTTCGATTTTTATTATCAGGATGAATAGTGTGCCGCAGCCCTCATTACAAGACAGTCAAATGCACTAATATTCCTCTGTGTCATTACAGATATATCTCTAATTTCTCAGCCATGGCCTACTGACTCATCTGTCACTATAGCCATATGCTAACTCAGAATGAAATGGATTATGTTAATGAAATGCTTTGAGAGATCTCGGGGAGAGACCATCCATAATTAAGGGACGGCAGCCATCGATATTATTGTAAATACAGCTGGACATTATTTTGTGAATAAGGGACAAAACATTAAGATGACACGGAAGGGCACTGTACTAGTAGATTGATGGAATATGGTGTGAGTGAGGAGAGAGAGTGTGAACACAACACACCACCTACAGATGTAAGAAGAAAAAAGCCCACAGGCACACTCATCATTTTTAAATCCCCTTGAACCAAGTCGGTCTCACTAGGCCTGCCGTTTTGATTGTCATGCAGTGTGACGTCATTGCATCGGGCCGGGCCACGGGGGTTGATTGACAGCCCTGCATTGCCATAGTTTCCGCCCTCAGCGATTGTACACTGTCGGTCGTTTATTGCTGTAGATAAGCAGGGCAGAGAGACGTATACGTTATACCGCGATGATGCCCTCTCTGGAGAGGGTCTCTAAGCCTCCCGGGTGGGAATATGCAGCTCATTTGCATTTAAAGCCATACACTCCAAAATAGCTCTTTTTTTAGACACACCCCAAAATTTTTTTCCAGCTGTTATAATAAATGATCTTTTGGGTATTTAGGGCTGAAACTTCACAGACACATTATGGGGACACCAGAGACTTAATATTACATATTGTAAAAAGGGGCATAAAAGGTGCCCTTTCAAGTCCACCAGTGACGTTGGCACTTTGAATCCAGCCTTTCACAGTAATGATTTTGAAGATGCTCTGATGGACCAGTAGATGGTAGCAAATCAGTTTTGACATTGTCGCATTGAAATAAAACAGAAATGCATTAAAAGTTACAATTTCTCAAATTACAGTCTACTTTCGCAAACCCTTGTGGTTTTCCTGTTGTTATGTCCTCTTATGCAGTGCAAAGTAAGTGTGCAGTCGGTCTAAAGCATTAACTGAAATCTGCTTATTATTCACTGGACTGGTCAGACAAACTTGATTTTTAGCTTTGATTTATTTTATATTTTATGTTATACCTTAGAAGCTGTCTTTAAACTTGCATGGCTTTCTTTATTACACAAAAGATGATTTTATTTAATTTTATTTTTAAAGGAAGGTTAGAGGCTTCCAATGTTGTTTTGAACCATACTGACTTTTATTTTCTAAATCAGTTGCGAGAAGATCATTAAAAAATCATCTTATGTTCTACAGAAAAAAGTTGTACTGGCCTGGAACAACATGCATTAATAAATGATGACAACATTTACATTTGAACTCAATAGGCAGCATTACATCTACCTTTCATTCATTTACCTCATGCTTTTATCCAGCTTATAAGTGAGGAATAACACAATTCATTAAATCATCTCAAGAAGATGGTAAAATTATTGCAGTTACACACCTTTTTGTGTGTTAGGCTAAGATCTATAGTCCAATCTTGCATTCATCCACCATTATAACCCTTAACGCTCAAAGTTAGCCGTATTGTTTATCAGCAGTTGCTTGTTAATGGCTGGTATTGGAGAGCGGTGTGTGTAGAGGCACATGGATCAGTTTCATACAGGATGTGGTGTCATTATTAACGTAATAAGACCTGTGTTTGAAAGCCCGTTGGCTGCGGCTGACTGAACTGCAGTAGTTTATGTGCAGCGTCGGTGTACAGCAGAGCCAATCTCGCCAGCACTGCCTCCGCCAAGCAAGAAACGCTCAGACACAATGGGTCTGCACTGCAGCCCGCTGCCAAACAAACAGCAGCAATCGCCAGAAACAAGCGTATTCTACTTCTCCCTGAGCTTATTCCACGATTTTTTAATCTGTTCATATGGATCGGAGTCGCACGATAACATTTTATACATATTCTCCTCATAATTGAGAACAACGTTTCCCGCTGACCAGTAAAGCACTCCGTACTTCCTGTGGCGTGACGTACTTGTCATTTGTATGCGCCACGTGTACACCAGAGATCTGTGTCCCAGTCTAGTTGTCATGCACACGACATGCTAACCTGCTCAACACATGGTCACCGTTCAGACAGCCGTCATGATTGAAGCGACAAATGAATGACCTTCGCCAGCGAGCAAAGGGAAGCTAGTCTCATTAATTGTTTTAAGGTTTGTTATATATGATGGTTGTGTGGGACTCAAGGCGAAGCGTTATGGTCTTGCTCTTTTAGTCGTCTTAATGGTGCTGGCAGTCTGCCGTCATGTTGAGAACAAGATGTGGTGTGTGTGTGTGTGGGTGTGTGTGTATGTGCTGGAGAAAGAGTTAATTGGTGTGTCTCATCACCAGGCAAGAGGAGGAGTGCCTTTTGGGAATGACATGGCTCCAGAGGTGCAGCGAAAAAGTATTTAATTGGATTCGGCTGAAATTCTTCTGTCTTTTTATTTCTCTCTCTCCCTCTAATACACACTTTGACTCCATCGACTCTAACAAACCCTATTAAATTTTGCTCATTAATTTCCACATATAGTTTGAAATAGTAGCCTGAAAACAGGAAATCTGACTTTTTAACGAATTGTCTCAAAGATGAGTCCTGTCCATCCTGGAGATCCTTATTATACTGGTGAATGATCGACAGTCTATGGACACATACATACACACTGCAGTTAAACATGGTTGTCACTCTTCAGAGTGTTTAATTGTAATGTGTACACTAGGCAGTGTTGGGAGGAACGCATTACAAAAGTAATAATATTACAGTAGTATATTACGTTTTGCTGTAACGCAGTAATATAACGCAATACTAATAAAATTTGGGTAATATTATTACAATAATAATTTTATTAATAAATTATCTATTTAGTCATTTTTTTCTGACCATCAAGTGTCAGTCACTCTCAATGCCAACTGGCAGGAAAACATGGTAAATTCTAACCATTTTTTACAATAGATAGAAACCATGCCCCTCGTTGGCCCCCCTGGACAATTTATACAACTATTTCCACACAGTGGCATAGCAGACAGGCACGCACTGCGGGGGGGGGCCCAACGGGCGGTGCGATTAGATCGGGGGGGAGGGCCACCAGTGATAACCCCGCCGGATGAGATGCGTCGTATCATGTGTCGACGATAGCCAGAGATATTGTCAAAACAAAGCATAAAAAATTGGCAATATTTAGAGGATTTAGCATTTCCAAGTAATGTAGGCCTCTTACATTCTTCTTATTATTAGGCCTACTATTATTAGGTTACTTTTATTATTAAAATTACATTAAATTATTGCCCCGCAATAATTTCATAGCGCATTACCGTATGGCGCGCTGTGAGGATAATTAAAATTTAGACTATTAGCGTACTCATTGAAAATGTTTTTAAAAAGTTTTTTAAGCAGGTCTTTTAATTTATACAATTGAATTATAGCCCTGTAATTAAAATTATTAACACTGCAGTCAATGAAAATTAAGAGCAGCTTTATTCCGTGCACCGATTTTAAAAAACAACCTGTTTAAAGCGGCATACGTTTCTTCTCATGTTTTTCACTATACGGTGCCAACAGATAGAGAAATTAACGGAATTATTTAAGGGAGCAGTCATAAATATCGATCAGCCTATATGATGTACTTATTTGTCTCTGTTGTCTCTGAATATGCGCCGTTTTAATGACAGCCGTTATTAAAAGCCGACAGCGTAACGGGATTTTTTTAACTTTCACTTTCTCATCTAGTGAATCCTTTACTGGACGTGTCACTGCGGCATACATCTTGCCGACAGTTTTGGGTGTGCTGATGGCATTGCTTGACCCCTCCACCATACGTCAATCGTTTATAGCGCCCAACATATTAGGCAAAAACATTAGTTTTGTACACTGTTACCTTTTTCAATGTTATTATTTGAAGGGACACCAAATATAACGTGTATTTATCTATCACATTAGGTAAAAATGGTAAACTAAGTATTATTTCTGATGTCTGGCCTGTCACGCCCCTGCCCATAGAGCCCGCCACTGGATGTTAGGAGTCATTCGTTTTGCTTGTTAGCAACTTCATTTCTCGTTTTCTTGAAAACGTTCACAGAAATTGGCGCTAAGGATAGTCATGTGTTCCGGTTGTAACTTATCTACATTCGCTTAGTCCCGGTGTTTTTATTAGATGTCAAAATGTGGTTTTCTGTTTAGACTGTGTTTACTAAACTAGAAATCGTAACATTAATGTTAGCTTTAACATGAAACGAGTATTCAGAACATATGATGTTATTTAATTTTTATGAGCTAATAGACCTACACCATTACCTCCACCGGGTGAGAATGAGCTGAAATCAACTACTTTTGGCATTTATTAATACTCTGTGGATATTTTGGTGAAAAGTAGAGTGTAAACGCATTAAATTCGAGACTAGTATATTGTAATGTAACTACAATTACTTTCCGTTCATCCCTAAGACGTCGAACTAGGATATGTATAACTTGTATTACATTTTGGAAGTAACTGCCCACACCCTGGCAATAGGGGTTCTGGGGTGATTATAGCCAAAAAAACAACTCCAAATGTGAATATTTCATATTTGTTTTGGGTACGATAATTATTGACTATTTTTGGGACACTCTGTTTTTTATAACATGAGTAGGCAATAGGTATTATATCCCACAAATGTTTACACTTTAACCACTGGTGATTTGTTACAAATTACACCAATTTATTGAGAACAAAAAACATACTTTTGTGTGTTTAATCACACACAAAATAAAAAATTCTTGTCTTTAACAAATAGTCAAGTCTAATGTTTTATGCAATTAAAATAGGTTTAAGGAAATCCTGACTGGCCAGACAGGGGATGGGGCGCCATGAGCAAAATAATGCTGTTTGTTTCATTATTTATTTAATGTCAACGCCAGGAGAATATCTGCAGTCCCCTGGTCAAAATTCCTTTTTATACGGCTGCCTTAGTGTCTCATATAAATCAAATATAATTTGTAAATTGCATAAACAATTATGAACAAACCAGCCTCCTGTCTGTGGTGTCGTGCTTAATGTATGTGAAGAGCCGATGTCCAACCCCCCACCATGTTATTTTTTTTGCCATGTTAAAAAATGGAAGCAGCGAACCCCCAGCGCAGCGGTAAAACCTCCCAAATTTGTTGCGTGTTCTAAAAGTTTACGTGTTTTAACTTTGCAGGCTACATCTCTTTGTGTGAGATGCGAGTGCAGCAGTCATATTTTTCCATCTAAAAAATGCTCTGAATATGCATCTGTGTGAATGGCTTAGTTTTAACCTAATCAAGATACCTTTAAAGACACACTCAACACAAGGCGAGTTTGATAGTTCTCTAATATTTTTTTGACCACACAGACACTAACACTGTCTACAGTTTGTAGCAGCGGCCGTGTCTGCGGGCGAGACTAACAAAACATTAATAAGCTCAGTGTGACCGTCACTGACCTATCATCAGCACCGCATCTCCGTGCCACTAGATGACGCTCCATGACGCACTCTAACATGCAACCCAACTCTGCAAAGGTGGTATTTATTATAGTGTGATACCAATATTCATAGTTTTTTGTTTTGTACCCACCACACTATTCAATTTGCTGTTCTGTTCATCACAGGCAGGCACCCGCACCATCTGGCGAATCAGGCATTGCGTTTGTTGTTGGGTGGGTGCTCTCTGTGTCACTCATAGCACTTGCCTATATTGTGCACTATATCGAACATTTTTTATATAATTATCGAAGAAGGTGCACTGTCGATAAATATCAATACTGTTTGGCCTAGTGTACACACAGAGTTTGGCCATTTACAGGAGTGACAACTGCATTTACAGCTGAATTTACTCACAAGAATTTAATATATTAAGATATTTGCTTATGTTTACTGTATTTGGCATAAAAGAATGCTGCGTTTACACAATGTTGTAATTACTATAACTATAACTAACATGACAACTTGGAGCAGTTCTTGTCTTCTGAATTAAAGTTATGTATTTCTGGGGCAAAACTACCTAAGCGCCAATATAACATGTTTCCAATCTTAGACAAAACCTACTTAATTACAGCCCACCCAATTTCCTAAATGCTACAGCGGCCCAAATGTTTTGACTGTTATTGACCCTAAACATACCCATATTCGGCATTTAAGTCAATATATAATTTAGTGGGATGATGTTTTGCGGGTATTTAAATAATGACGCCCATTTAGCGACATTAAACTGCTCGATGTCTTTAGTTTCTTATGTTGTCGGTTTTCAGTAGTAGGTAGCGTCAGTTAGTCATTTCATAGCAGAAACTATTCAAACTATTTTAATTTAACTTCCTGTATTGGAAAACATAAAAAAAAAAAAGTAAATGTGCTAAATAATGTCCCTATGACCGTAATAATTACAAGTACTACATTAAAAATCATTAGCAGAAACATACAACTCTTAAAAAGGCTGGCGTTAAATACAACCCAGTGCTGGTAATAATAGGCGACAACCCAGCAATTGGTTGCTTGTGACCCAAACGTTGGGTTAAAGCCTTAACCCAACCTTCTGGGTTAGCCCTAACCAAACCGCTGGGTCAAAACAACCTATTTTACCCAGCACTGGGTTGTATTTAACCCAGCCATTTTTATAGCAGGTGCACTACTAGCTGTTACAACTATTTGAGTTACTTTTGATTTTCAAAAAATAACACATGGCTGGTCTACATAAGTTATGATGATAATTACAAGTAATAGATTAAAATGTCATGTACGCTTCAAATATCTTTTTATATATATATTTTTTAAAACATCATCTTGTCCCTGAATCTCAGTCATGAGGATCTAAAGTGTGCTCATGTCATGTAAACTTCCTTCCCCCCCCCCCCCCCCCCCCCCCCCCCCCCCCCCCCCCCTTTCCTTTCATTTTTTTTTTCCCCCCCCCCCATAATCCCCCCCCCATCCTGACAAATGAAACAACAAACCATCTTTGATAGCCCAAAACCATACATATAATTTACATCTCTGCTTCCAAACTATGAGTTTAATCTAAATAGACAACACAAAATTGAGGTTAACACTATTGGCATCATGATTTCTTGATTTACAGTTGAGATGCCCCCAAGATGCGTGCCAATTGCTTATCCGCCCATGACAACCCCATCACAAAATTAGGCCGTAGTAGGAGTGCTTTTCATTCCTTACCCAAAAAAGAATTATCCCATCTCCCACACCCTCAAACCCTATTTTGGATGGGTACAGCGTGCATCTCAAGAAATCCTTAAATATGTCATGGGCACAAATGTTCATTTATTTCTGTAATTCAACTCAAAATTGTGAAACTTGTGTATTAAATAATTCAATGCACACAGACTGAAGTAAATCTTTGGTTCTTTTAATTGTGAAGATTTTAGCTCACATTTAACAAAAACCCACCAATTCACTATCTCAACAAGATTAGAATACTTCATAAGGACCAATTTTTTTCCCAAAAACTTTTAGTGCCAATTGCGTGCTTTCTGGAAAGTATTCGGTCCTAAACGTTCCATTTACTGTACATGTATCAATCTTGCGCTAGCGGGCCTCCTTTTGCCTGTAATTAATGCACCTCAATTCGCGCGTTGAAGCATGAAGCGTGCATCAGTTTGCCTGCGCACTGCTATGCACGCGTGGTATGGAAAGCCCAGGTTTCTTTGACAGTGGCGTTCAGCTCATCTGCATTTTTGGGTCTCTTGTTTCTCATTTTCCTCTTGACTTTTTTACCCCATAGATTCTCTATGGGGTTCATTTCTGGTGAGTTTCCTGGCCAGTCAAGCACACCAACACCATGGCTATTTAACCAACTTTTGGTGCTTTTGGAAGTGTGGGCAGGTGCCAAATCCTGCTGCTGCAAATGCGCGAAAATGAAATCCAGCCATCTTCAAACAAGCTGGGATCTAGCAGTGAATGCAAGAACCATGCCAAGGATGCTCCCAAAATTCTTTTTTTTTTTTTTTTTGGTGGACCGATAAACGCGGCTGCCAGTGACGTTGGTTTCAAAAAACACAATGGACCAACACCAGCAGATGTCATTGCACCCCAAATCATCACAGACTCTGGAAACATAACACTGGACTTCAAGCAACCTGGGCTATGAGCTTCTCCACCATTCCACCAGACTCTAGGACCTTGGTTTCCAAAACTTACTCTCATCTGAAAAGAGGAATTTGGACCACCAGGCAACAGTCCAGTTCTTCTTCTCCTTATCCCAGGTAAGACGCCTCCGACGTTGTCTGTGGTTCAGGAGTGGCATAACAAATGGAATACTACAACTGTAGCCAAATTCCTTGACACGTCTGCATGTGGTGGCTCTTGATGACCCTGCCACAGCCCTCAGTCCAATTCCGTGACTGAAGTTACTCATATTTCTTGATTTCGAATTTTGCCTTGACAATCTCTCTTGTGAATTGCGCCTGCCATCTTTTTCTTCCACACTTTTTCCTTCACTCAACTTTCTGTTAACATGCTTATCCAGCACTCTGTGAACAGCCAGCTTCTATGGCAATTCATGTTTGTGGCTTACCCTCCTTGTGAAGGGTGTCACTGATTGTCTTCTGGACAACTGTCAGATCACCAGTCTTCCCCATGATTGTGTAGCCTAGTGAACCAAACTGAGAGAGCATTTTGAAGGCTCAGGAAACCTTTGCAGCTGTTTTGAGTTGATTAGCTGATTGGCAATGTCACCATATTCTAATTTGTTGAGAAAGTAAATTGGTGGGTTTTTGTTCAATGTGAGCCAAAATCATCACAATAAAAAAGAACCAAAGACTTAAACTACTTCAGTCTGCTTGCATTGAATTTTATTTAATACACGCGTTTCACAATTTGAGTTGAATTACTGAGATAAATGAACTTTTCCACGACATTCTAATGTATTGAGATGCACCTGTATACTTTTTTTTTTTTTTTTTTTGCTATATTATATTCATGTAAGATTTTTGGCCAGTCTGTTAGCATGTTTTCTTAATGTAAATTATATGAGGCTTATCTTTTCTCTCTTCAGAGGGACATTGCCTGCTTGCATAATTTGTTCCCCTGTGTGAATCTCGGATTGTTTATTGCGGGACTTGCCCTTTAAGCTTTATCAAGCTAGTTTTTATTACTCCCCCCGTCTCAATAAAAGGAGCTACATCATTGTTGACAGCATGCTTATGCTTTATGTTTAATATTTTGTTTTTTCTTTTTAGTGCCAATATTTCTCAATCCTGTTAGTGAGGATTGAGAAATAGTTCGTTTTAATGTGGCTGTCCATTTGACACATTCTGATATCATAGTCTTCCAGCGTCTCGTAGAAGCTTTTTTGTGGCCCCAATAAAACCCGACCTCATCCCCACTGATCCCCTTATTGGTGGCCCCGATTAGGGAAGCGTAATGCTGAGATGCCATGTTCAAATCTTTTTGATATGATTCTCAAATTATGCCATGGCCGCACCACTTTAATGTGTTGTATTTTTAGTCGTCAAACCTGGTTGTCAGTTGTTTTGAGACCGTATTTCTTTGTATGCATTTTGCTGTTGCCAGAGTTGCGATCTCCCTGATGTAAACCAAGACGACCCCTTTTTTTTTGGTCATCTCCCCCGGCGTAACACACATGCTTGTTTTCTGTGAATTTTCCGTCCCTGATATCCCCTCGACCCTGTTTAGGCATTGTTTTTAGTATGGTCATGCCCCCCCCCCCTTGAGCGGCGCAACACCCGTGCGATCGGAGAGCTCAGTACAAACACTCGACACTTCTGCTCTCTCTGTGTGGTTTGTGCCATGTAGACCGTGCCCCCCCCTTCCCTGTCACTCGCCTCCCTCTGACCAACCACAGACCAGCCCACCCCCCCACACACACACATGACAGTCACAGAGCTTTACTTTCTAGTCACAACCACCATGGCGCCCACCCTCCCCTGCCCCACGAGATGTTCCTATGCAATTTGATATTATTTATTGGTGCAACTATATGCCTAACCACCACATTTGCTATTTCCATTTCTTGCGCACCTAGCTTATAGTTATTATATTTATAATCCGATCCCCCCCCCTTGCACTGGCGTCGTGTTTTGTATTTTTGTGAGTGCCCAGGATTACCCCACTGAAGGTAACGCCTTGTTGATAGGTCGGCCTTTGTTTTCAAGGTCCCTGTTTTTTCTATTTTGCACATGACCTTTTGATTATTTGATGTACAGATATTGTTTTTTGGGCCCCCCGGTCATCTTGAGGTGTGGTGTGTGTGTGTGGTGTGAGTTGCCTAGTCGGGGCATTACTGAACCAAGTCCACCATCAAGTCTAAAAGAGTCCCACTTTAATACTTTAATAACATTCCACCTGATTTGAATAATAATGTTTTAATGTGTGTAGTACAAACATGCAATTGAGTCTGAACAGTAGTAATATTGGTCCTTTGCATAACACATGCCACTAATTATAGATTAACCTGTAGTTATGAGTGTTTTGTTACAATATTATGAGCTGTAATTATTGAACGTGCTTTCACTCTATCCAGCCGATGACACCCAGCTGCGTTCTGCCACCCGTTAAATATACCCCTTATTTTGCTTTTTCTTTTTCCTTGCATTTCACTTGCGTTGCTTGGTGGTGCCTCATATGCAACCCCGTATGAGATTGTAGTATCTTGTATGATCCGCCAAATGTTTCTCCGCCCATCATCTTATACTTAGCGGATGCCTATCTTATTCCCCTCCTGTCTCTTCAAATTTCTTTCTTTTTATCGCGGACATTGTAGTTGGAATTCTCAAAATTGATCCGCCGTTATCAGTATTATCATGCGATTTTAAAATGGGACTGGGATTGTATGCCTTCCAAACATATTTGTCTGCCCACCAAATCACTTTTTTTTTTCACCAAGTTTTATATTAAACACTCCCCACCACCACCCCAAAAAAATGGCCCTCTTTGTTTGCATACTCATGCCCACTATAAAACAATAATCACACCATTTTTTACCCCCCCCCCCCCCCCTCATTACAACACCCCCCCCCCCCCATCATTACCCTGATGTACTCGGATTTTAAATGCACCCAATTTATACTGACAACCCGTTCTTTTAGTTATGCTATGTGACACCACCTCTAATGTAAACATTACACAACACACGCCAGACTTTGTGTGATTAAAAAGTTTAACTCCACAACACGTGAACTTTCAAAGTTTCAGCCCTTCTAAAATAAAGGAAAAGATACAAGCTCAATTGATCGACCGCACCCACCTTGATAATAAAGTATCTTATGTATCCCTTTTTATCTGCCTCACTTTCTTGACGAATCAAATTCTACCGCATAACTACTGAAATTGTTTTAAATGTGTAGAATTCCACCCATAAGCTTTTGTTTTCCCGCTTTCAACACCAAGACGACCTCAAAATTTACAGCCACACAGGGACCCCATGCCCCAAATTCAGCCCCCCCCTTTTTTTTTGTTTTTGTCAGCCAGTCAGTTTTTTTGAGCCCAAGACAGATAATCTGCACACCCACCGCCCGCCCTTTCATGAATGCTCACCCTTTTATCACGCTGACACTGAATGCTAACACGATATGCCGTCTCTGTAATTCCACTTTCTGATGAACAGGTGGGTTTATGGAAAAAACTGCCAATTAGCATCTGTTTCCCGCCTAAACCTCCGTGAGCACCGACAAAGACCCAGTATTTCGATTAAGAACACTCCTTTCAGGTATACACGCGAGGCGAAATATGAAACAACTGCCATTCTAAGTGTTCCTGAAGACTAGTCCCTAGAATTCCTTCAGAGCCTGCTACAGTTCACTATGTACTTTAACTTCATTCATTATATTCTCATCTTTGGTCCATAATTCCTTAGCACTCTTTTAAAACCTGTCAACACAACCTTTTTCCAACTCCTTTTCCATCCCCGCCCCTGTTTGCATTCAAAACGCAAACTACTCGGGACGCCCGGGGGCTGTGCTGGTGCGCCACGTGACGAATGCTTACTTAAGACACTTTCCTTGCCCCCTTCTCCCCCTTTTCTTTATGCTGGACAGTATTTATTTATCGCGAATTGTTCAAATCGCGGTAATCTAATACAGTTTTAAAGATAATTAAAATATGAAACGGTAATACTAACCGTGGGAATTTTATCATGATTTATCGTCAAACTGGTAATTGTTACATCCCTAATCTAAATATATACACACAACACAGGTGCATCTAAAAAATTAGAATATCGTGAAAAAGTAAATTTTTTTGTAACTTATTTCAAAAAGTGAAACGTTCATATATTCTAGATTCATTACATTTAAAGTAAAACATTTCAAAAGTTTTTTTTTTTTTGTTTTAATTTTGATGATTAGAGCCTACAGCTCATCAAAGTCAAAAATCCAGTATCTCAAAATATTAGAATCTTTACATTTAAGCAGTTTCATTAAATGACCGTCCCATACAGTATAAATCCGGAGTATCATCTTGTTCTTTGAAACCACAAATGGGGAAGAACATGCTGACATTGACAATGGTCCAGAAGACAATCATGCACCCTCAACAAGCAGGGAAAATCCACAGTAACAGAATGACCGTCATCTATGAAAGGAAATGCCTTCTGTTGCTGTGACCCGACTGTTCACAAGTCGTCCATGCTGTATCAAAGCATATTTAAATGCCATAAGTTGATCTGGAAGGTAAGACAATTGGGTAGGAAAAGGCCTGCCACAAGCAACCCCCCCCCAGGCTGCTTCCCCCCCCTCGCCTCCAATGACCGCTTAAGCCCCTTGAGTAAATTACTTCAAGCCCCCCCACAAGCCTTCTTCTTCTTTTCCCGCACTACTGGTTCTGCCCCATGCAATACACCCCTTGGCCCGAGATGCAACTTCACAAGACGAGTGCCCGACTGAAGCTGGAGTCAGTGCAGCAAGAGTCACCACTCTCAGACGTCTTCAGGAAAAGGGCTATCAAGCCACTTCTGAAACAGAAACAACATTAGAAGCATCTTAACTGGGCTAAGGAGAAAAAGAACTGGACTATTGCTCAGTGGTCCAAAGTAGGGTTGTGCCGATAGACAATAGTATCGAGTATCGATGATAGTCAGAGATATCGCCTGTTGCTGATGCCTTTGACGATAGCAAGACGATTATTAGGCCCCCTCGATGCTCTCGCATTCTAATGTATTAATACAGTTACTATTACTAATATGTATAAATAAATATTTTTATTAGGTGGCCTATTATAATTCGGCTATTATTATCAAATTCCCCCGCTTTTTCATTCAGCATTAATCATACATTGCATACATTTTTCATTTCATTGTATCCTATGCCATGCCTCGTCTTATTCATTTTTGTTTTAAATTCACTCGCTAGTTGCCCATGGTAGACTGCATGTTTTGTCTTGCAGCAGATCCGCCTTGCTGCCTTTTTAATGGACTACCCCACAGTAAACTCCCCCTCCTTTTTCTTTCCGTTCTTCACAGTGCCCGCGTGTATATGACCCTCGCTCTCCCCCTCCTCCGCCCCCACCCGACACTTCTCTTCTTCTTGTTTTCAACACGTGCTTCCCCCACCAACTTTGCCCCCTGTGACTGTCCCCGTGCTGCCGTCGCCGACTTCCTATGACTTACCTAAATAAAATTATAATCCTGCTTTATATTCTGGCCCCCACCATTGGTCAACCAACGCCTTTAAAACCGATATCATGCATCGTTATGCCCCCATATTTGCTGTCCCCAAAAAATCTCCCCCCTATATAAGTTGTCTTGTCCCACCCGCCGCACTTTTTTTTCCTCGCCACTGAGTTTTTTTATTGGCAATATACGATTCATCCAATTTCTACATCACCGACGGACCAATCATATCATTCTGTTTCCTGTGCGTGGTGTGTCGAGGCTCATCATGCGGGCCGCCAATCCAGGAGCGCCTGTATGACTGCGTATCAGTTTCGTGTTTAAATTTACTCCAAATATTGAACTTACCCCCTGTTTTAAATATTTCTATTTAACGTGTGTTGTGAGACCCTTTCCCACTCCTCTTTGTACAATTATTTATGTTTAAACCCCATGCTTGGGCTTTTTCAGATACATTTGAATTTTCACGCTTGACTGATTTTGCCCAGACCTTTTCAGACTGATAACTTTCGTTTGCTATGATGCCCCGGCCCAACTGTGTCACAGGACGCGCCGGCGTATGCGGGGTCTAATAACGATGCTATGATGTTGTATCGCAATATATATGAACTAGAACCCCCCCCTGTTTTAATATTTTTGTATTTACCAGTTAAGTGTTATCAGTATGTCTCCCGTGAACCGGTGTTATTTTATTGATTGTTATGATTTGTGGTTGGCCCGGGATTCCTTAGCTGCTCCCTCCCTCTCTCTCGCGTGCCATAGCCCGACCGGACCTCGTTGTTTAGAACACCAAAAGTTATGAAATAGCAATGTCATCTCTCAAGAGAAAGATGAAAAAAAACGGTTCGAAATCCATAAACAATACAGCACCTGTAGTATATATATATATATATTTATATATATATAACACACACCCACCACACACACACACACACACACACATACATACTAGGGTTGCCACGATATACCGCTACTATGGGTAAGTGTCGCTTACTAAAGCTTTAAAAATACCCGCCACCGCTCCGGGCTGCTTCAATTGCATTTTATTCGACATTGCTTAAATCTCCCATTTGCATTGCCCTTGCATTTTTATCCCTGACCGTGAATATCGATAATAGCCGGTGTCCCGTGTATACCTTCTGTTGTACTGGTCCCTCCTCTTTGCCCCCCCCCTCCCCTGTTCTTTCCTTTCCTCCCCCCATTTTTCCCTCCCAGTCCCTTTTCTTTTTTTCTTTCTCCTTCTGTCCCCCCCCCCGCCCCCGCCCCCCCCCGCCCCCCCCCCCGCCCCCGCCCCCCCCCCCCCCCCTCCCCCTCGCGTCGCGAGGAACACCGGTTTATTACGCTTCATCCTTGACCTCAACGCTGGCCCCAGCCAGAACATTACAAGGTGAACTTTGCAATGTCTTTTGTTGGCTCGGGTAGTACAGGCCTGTGCCCCTATCCGATTTATATGCGTCTTGAGTGTTCTCGATGCTTCAGTTCCCGTTCTGCACTGCGAAGTTGCACTTGCCCCCCCGCTCCCGTTGTCCACCACACCCTAACTGCGCGGCTTTCCCGTTGAGCAGCAGTCACTACACCCGGCCCTTGGTCCTCTGACGAGCTGCGCACCCAGCCCCCCCCCACGTTCATATTCCGCCAACGTGCTTTTTTTTTTGCCCTGCAGGTGATGACCCCCCCTGCCACCCCCCTGGATGATTCACCCAGACCCAGGATGATCTACAGCCACACCGGCTTTCTGACAAGCCCCCATGACGACATTAAATATCGTATTTAGCCCACTGTGCTGCATGCGTACCTTTGCTTGACTGCATGACTATCCATCGCCTGTTATTTTAGTCGTTTTACTTTCATGTGACTGCCTTTAATTTACTAAAGTTTTGGGGAAAGCAGGTAGCCCTACATATTAGATGCCACAAAACTCACGCCTACTACACACACGTACATAGCTTCTGTTTGTACTATCCATTTTTTGTTTACAACCTTAAACAAATACATTCGATACAATAACATATTAATAAACTCGTTTTTTCCTTAACCACAGTACGTTCTCTAACCTATGATAATTTATTTTAACATCTTTTGTTGTTTGATCACCATTACCACGCGCACCCGACAAGTCGGCTCATTTATATAAGCCTGCTGTCCCCTTAAGACCAAATTGAACGCGTAATACTACCGACAATCCCACTCCGGTTTGCCACCCTACACACCATGCTGTACGTTCACTTAACGCCATAAACCGAAAGCTATTTATCCGATGATGCTCATCAAATGATGCGTACCATCCCCTGACAGCTCGTCCCGTGGGTCATTTGAAAATTAAGTGCCGCCAAGAAGAAATGAAGTGCAGAACTGGCTCGATTTTTCGCCTCCCCCCCCCGTCCCCTCACCCTAGCCACACCCCGCCGAACGGTCGACAGGAGAGCGTTTCTGGGCGTGTCATTCTAGCCAGGCATTCCCCCTATATACTAATCGAATTCACTTATACAATGGCAAATTAAGTGCTAACGAAATTGTGAGTGGTGATCAATTTTGTTCTACGGACAACCCTTAGTTACCTTGGCATTAGTCTATCTTCTTGCCCCGTGATAGAACACTACTCTACCTTGCCTCTGCTCACCAGTCTGCTAAAGAAATTTTGAACTAAGGGACAAAACATGATTCCCCTACAAAAATCAGTAACGCCCCCCAGCCCGACCACCTCACACCAAATAGCACGGTGCAAACACAGCGGGACTGCCTCCCGGGCACAAAAAAAGCAAAAAGCACCTCACCACATGGCGGGTACAGAGCGCTCTTGGTACCACACTCCTATATTCTCTCACTAAAGCCCATAAGCTACACAGGCCTTGAACTTTTGTCTTTTTGTATATTTTTATTTTTTCATCAAAGTTTTGTATGTTGTGATTCATGTTTTGCAAGTCAGGCCTTAGAACACCCCCCACTTAAACAATGATAGGAACAATTTTCCAAAATCCCCCCCTTCCCGAGAAAATGCAACACTTGCCGAACAGGGCTACGTCAGTACCAAGGCCACTGAAAAAGTGCACAGGCACTAATGCACTCTATTAAACATAAAATTCACTTCCTGTCTCTACTGGCACATTTTCTCTTACTGAACGCACCGACCCTTACACCCCCCCCTACCCTGGAACATTTTAGTGCATGGATGCCACTGGAACCATGAGTCTGTTTCCACCCTATTTCCACCCAGCCTCAGTCAGACTTAGAGCCTAAATCAGATTAAAATTTGCGACAGCGAGGCGCCATGCTGTAGAGCGTCTCACCTATTATTCATGCTGGAATGTAAATAGCAATAGCCCGTCTGCCCCCAGGAAACACAAGCAGTGTGAGTGGTTAATCAGTAGGAGGTCATCAGAGGGAGAAGGGGATGGATGCGCTTATTACCCCCCCGGGGCCTGATGCGAAACACAACCCTTCCTTTAGACCCCCCACGCCCTCGCTGCGAGACACAGACACGCAGCGCCTGCTGCACATTTCTTTACTACCCCCCCCGCACCTGCCCCACCTCATGACACATGCCCACAGTTGCATTAGTGTGCAGACACACACAGTCACACATTCCTTCAGTTTCCAACACTCACAAATACTCCCCCTCCCCTCCATTCTTTCTCTGTTCATTTGCATTCACTTCTGTTCTCTTGCTTTCTCTCTCATTTATTCTTAGGAAAGGACATGTAGGGCCATGTATAGGAAACAGAGCCTGTTCAGTTTGAGCTCTCACACCTGGAGCCATAAATAGAGCACAACAGGGAACGCCCACTTGTTTTAGTGGCCTTGGTTCTGGAGGTCTTTTTTCTCATTCATTGTATCAGTATGGAACCAATAAGCAGTGGTTTTAAAGCAAGAAAAAGGAAAAGGACTACATAAGACTGTTTGAAATGAATGAATGTTATTAAGTACTCTTGATGTTCCAATGATTTTATCTCTGTTGTGTTAATATTAAATAAGATATTTTAAAGAATGTTGGTAATCAGACAGCTTTGGTGACTATTTGACTTCCATTGTACAAATCAATGAACACTGAGACTTTTCTCAAAATATATTTTATGTTCTGCAGAAGAATGGTTTGGAACAACACAAGGGTGAATAAACGATGACAGAATTGTCATTTTAACTATTTTGTTCAAATATGAGGATAACCGTAAATACTCATTCATCCAATGAAAAACTGTTTTCCCCGTCTTCTTTCCCCTTTTACCCCCTCTTCGCGATCTCGGTCCCCCCCGCGAATGGACCTGGTTGATATGCCTAGACATTCTTTGTTTTCCTTTGGGCATATGCAATTCCATTTTACCCTTTACAATAGAGTTCCTAGGATAGAACTCCCATCGCGCCACCCCCCCACACTTTTCTAGTTATTTTTGTTTCTTCTTTGGCGCACCACAAGCCCCCCTTAGATAGAGCAAAAGAAATTTTTTGGTTAAGACTCAATGGCACGCAACATACCCACTCAGTATAGTAGGCCCTGCCATCACTTAGAGATCCCCCTACTAACGGGAATACCACCGTGATCTATGATTGAGATACTTTGCCCTCTTCAAGACTTTTAGTAATTTTGAACACCCACCCTAACTCTTGATGGGTATTCAACTGCCGATCTGTATATATCAAAACGTACAAAAGCTGTGAAAAAGCACTGAATGGAATTCTACCCCGTTTCCCTGGCCTTAGCAATGCTGACCTGCGCTGAAGTTTTTGTTTCTTAATCTCTTGCGTTACCACAATGTGACAGCTCCCTATGAGGCACCTTTTAGTGAATCTCTCTTCAGGATTATGGGTAATGGAGTTTTTCAAAGGGAAATTGGCTTGTTTTTAAACACCAATTAATACTGCTTTGAGTTTTTAGTAGTAATTATTTAGTGCGGATGTCCAGTATCACTGGTACTGTTGCTTATACTAAGGTTTAGTGAACTACACAAACACTTGTTGAGCAGAGATGTGTTTTTGTTTTTCTAAATATATCGGTTTGCAATTTTTGCTCAGCGGATGACTAAACCCTCATATTGTGGGATCGACTTTTGCAGGGAACATCTACATTTTCTTTCAAATTTCTTTAGGTGCTCTGTTTTATGGTATATTGCTTTTTTCCTTTCATCTGTGTGCCTCACCACATTCTCTTGCTTTTCAGTGAGTACAATCATACAGTGCTTACAAAGACAAAGAAAGATGAGTGTGTGTCTGTCTCTTCAGTTGCCTTTTGTTCCTTGTCTCTGTCTGCATTTCTGCTCAAGGTGCTGTTAATCTCAGTTGTTGTCAAAGCACGTGATCTAGTGAGAGTGTGACATGCTCTTCTCTTATGTAAGCGCAGCATTATCTCTGTAGTATCAGCGAGACGGTGAGGATGTGTCTCTTGATGGCTCTGTTTGCTGTTCGGGAACTCTGAGCTCTATGGCTGATAGATAAGCCCAACAGACTTGACCTACTTTTGTTTGTTTATTTTGGGAAGCTCCCTGTTTCTCTGGTCACTGTTTGTTAGCGAGACATGTTTTTTTCGGGTGACATGTGGGACAGTGTCCTCGGCTGTTTCATGTGTTTGTTTTTGTTGCATGGGCTCGGTCCATCAGATGAAAGATCATTTGGATAGCTTGTTATTCAGTAATTATGTTTTATAGATGGGAGGCCTGAGATTATTTATTCTATGTGAAAGTGACATCTGGTCACAGAGTTCTTTGGTAATTTATTTTGTTTATTTAAAAAAAATTATGGCTCTGAAATATCTTTTGTGACCCTGGACCACAAAACCAGTCTTAAGTAGCTCAGGTATATTTGTAGCAATAGCCAACTTTACATTGTATGGGTCAAAATTAACTAGCGATTTCTTCTTTTATCGCACAAAAATACTCATTAGGATATTAATGTATATGCCGTCCATGAAGATACCCTTTACGCTAAACTTCCCACTACCGTAAACATATCATAAACGTAACTTTTCTGCTTAGTACAAATATGCCCATGAGATAAACACTCCTCCAACAGGACTTCCCATATAGCAGCGTGACCCCCCCTTCTCTTGTAATAGCACGATTTTCTACAATATTTAGATATTTTGTCTGCACCACTCAGACTTCAGATTTTCAACATAGCTTGTATCTTGGCCCCAACCCGATTGACTTATCCCTAAAAAACCACTACACAACTGACAGTTATTACCCCCCTTCAGCCTTCAGAAAGTCCTCCCCTTCCGCCGCTGCCCCTCCCCCCCTACACATTCAATTTACGCCAAAGAAAACCCCCACCCCCATTGACCGTATGACCTCCCCTCCCCCCCCCCCCTCCGCTCCCCGCGCTTGTGTGAGTACCCCCCCTCCCCCACCCTTCCCCCGGTCCCCCCCCACCCCACCCCTTGTTGAGCACCCCATTTCCCCCGAAGCCCCGCCCCCAGGGCTCCGTCATCTCTGCCCCCCCCCCCCCCCCCCCCAAACTGCCCCCCTACCCACCTCCTTCTTTTGCCGCTTTCTACTGGACCTCTACCCATTCTGCCCTCACCCCGCTACTTGCTCCTTACCACTCATTTTTATTGTAACGTGTGTCAAAAACCTGCTGGTTTTGTGGTCCATGGTCACATTTGTTGAGCAACATTTGAAGCCATTGACTTCACCAAATGTAAATATTGCCAATATTATTACACTACATTGCTTGGCAACTGTAAAAAGTCTAAAGCAAATTACCTTTTACTCGAAGACAGAATTATTGTGGTTTTTACTTTTACACAATTTTCTGCAATTAATTTGCGGATTCAGATTCATGAAATAAAAATTCACACTTTGTATTTTAAATACATGTTATTTATCTTGTTGTGAATGATTCATCCATGCATGCTTTTTAATTGTTTTTTGTTTGTTTTATGGACTTAAAAAATCATCTTGATCTTCTGGTGAAATATATTGGAATTCACCAATCATTTAGCCTTTTGTAAACTGCATTAGTTTCTTACAATTGACTGCAAGTTCGCATTCTGATCTGCTTCCATTCAGTCTACAATCGATGGATTGAACAAAGATCATTTGTTTTTTGGTAATACTTTACGCTCGAATGTACATCAAAACAAAAGGAAAAGATCTAATGCAGATCTGATTTTTTTTGTGTGCAGATGTATATTAAAAGTTTGAAAACAACTTGAAAACAGTGACCTCGTAGTGATATTTGCATAGTAAATTGAATTTGATCTGAATTGGGAATTTCTGCAGGCTTAAAACTAGTGCTAGTGGAAATGCAAATCTGTATTAAACATTGATGTCTTTTAGCATATTTATGTTGTGATTTTACCTCCGTTCCAAAGTTTTTTTGCTTTCACATATTGCATATGACTGTCATCATAACGTTGTGTGTTTGAGAGGGTCTGTTTCTTCTTCTAAAGGACATCATTTGCCCCACAGTGTCTCGCCTGCAGCTGAGCTCAGCAGCGCCGCAGTGTTGACCAATCTCTGTTTTCATGTGGGATGAAGAAAGCATGTGTGAGGCGGGGCTTTAGCGGAAAGGTGGTAAACAAAGGCATTGTTTTAATCTGGAGAAAGCACGGAGCGTGCTCTCGCTGTAGATGTTCCCTCGGGTCACAGCAGAGCGCCGTTTTCTCGCCACACATAGCTGTGTTTGTTGTTATTTTTGTTGCGCTGTGTCTTTGTCAGAGGGTTTGTAGACAGGAAGTACAGTGAGTTGAGGTTTGTTAGATAAAATCTTACAGCTGAAGAGATTTGTGTGTGATGTGGTTTCACCGTGGAGTCTGAATAAAGCACGCAGCTTGTAAACCGTTCAGTTCCTGGTTTGCATGCTAATACGCCAGATGGGAATTAATATGGTGAAATTATGTATGCACGTCCTGTTTATATCTTGAGCTGTTTTAGTTAAGAAAAAAAACTAAAATGAAACCAGAAAAATCTGTTACACTTAAAAGAGCTCTCATGTGGTTAGCAGTCTTGCACAACAAGCAGTTTTCCATAAGATTTCTTTTGTTAGCTCAGATGCTGACACATGTACTTGTCCGTTTAACTGCCAGTGATTGTTGAACGATACGGTAAATGCCCTTTCTTCCAATGGAGTCTTGTATCAGTTATGTAGATGTGGCTATTAGTGATGTTAAAAACCCCATGACAAGGTTTGGCAAATGCAGATTTCTGCCTCGTGTTTATGTAGTTCTTATTTTTTTAATAAAAATAATTTTTTTTTTAAATTTCAGCCATGAACCACCATGTGCCAATTTCTATTGCTAGTGATCAATGGTATGTGGAATTTGGGGAGGTATAAAATTTACATGAGTATATTGTATATTGTATATTGACACGAGGCCTCAATAGGCTGCGTTTATGCCGAGAAAAAAAAATCTAATCTTCACTTTTTTTTTTTACTCACATCGCAGTTTGGATGCAACACAACACACTAAATGTGGTTATAAATCAGATATATCTGATATATGATCATCTCAAAACATATGCAATTTACATTGAAATGCCAAGCCACCACAAGGTGAGGATTACAATTTTGTCTACAAATATAGCTTTTCTTAAAGGGGTCATTTGGTGCAATTTCAAATTTTCCTTTCTCTTTGGAGTGTTACAAGCTGTTCGTGCATAGATAAGATCCCTAAAGTTGCAAAGACTAATGTCTCAAACCCAAAGAGATATTCTTTATAAAAGTTAAGACTTGTCAGCGCCCTCCTAAAACGCCTCATTTAAACACGCCCCCACATGTCTACGTCACTGTGTGGGAAGATTTGTAAAACACCACCCAAATGTTCACGCAAAGAAAGAAGGTGTAACTTTTACACGTAAAAAGACAGTATAAGTAATAATAATCAGTAATTATGTCCCCACTAGATGCAACAAATGCCTCGTTTGTAATGGGTTTTATTGGTGTCGTCTCATCGCGCCGGGACCCGGCATCACAGTCATTGGAATGGGCGGTAACCTTAAATCTGTCACATGCTTGAGGTATTCAGCCAATCACAACGCCTGGATATCTAACAATCAATGTACACCTCCTCTCGCTTTTCAGACCATGAGCTGTGTTAAAAATCTCATGCTTTTCAGAACGTGGCGGGGCATAGAGGAGAAACAATAATTACAGTATGTTGAAAATAATGTTTTTTGAACCTTAAAGGGGTCATATGATGTTGCTAAAAAGAATATTATTTTGTGTTTTTGGTGTAATGAAATTTGTTTATGCTGTTTAAGGTTCAAAAAGCACATTATTTTTTTACTGTACATTATTGTTTCTCCTCTGTTCCCCGCCTTTCTGAAACGTGTCAATTTTTACAAAGCTCATTGTTCTGAAAAGCGAGGTGTGCTCTGATTTGCCAGCTATCTAGTGCGTTGTGATTGTCCGAATACCTCAAGCATGCGACGGAAATGTTACACCCCTCACCATACTATGATGCCCTGTCCGGCCAGAGCGACGAGACAAAACAAATAAAACCCATTACAAACTAGGCATTTTTTGCATCCAGTGGAGACATAATTACGGATTATAATGACTTCTACTGTCTTTTTATGCGTTGCATATCGCGCTGCGTAAACATAAAACCATTTGTCTGCGTTTGTGATCAGAGAAATGGCAAACAACAAGCTCTACTCTACACTGCTCAAAACTCTTGTTTGAATCATCAGTGGTAAATTCTTTAAATATAAAAAAACATATTTACAGTCTGTGAGTCAGAACAGCCGGCATTGTAGTCTACTCTACCTGGATCAGTAAACAGTCCTCCATAAAATGTGTTGCACACATCCGAATATTTGGGTTGAATTGTTCTGGTACAGTGTTGTAAATACAACTTGACCATTGATTTGTAGCCGTGTCCTCTTTTGGAAGACCAAACAAAGGAGTTTTGCTTTCACAAACGCAACACAGCGTCACACACGGCGGGCTTGAGTGAGCGGAGGCCGGGGGCTTGAGTGAGCAGAGGCGGTGGGCTTGAGAACGGTGTGGCCGGCGGATTCAACGAAGGAGCATCCGGCAGGCTTGCGGCAACCAAATGTGACGACCCCGGGCTGGACTCTGCGTCGTCCACGGTGAAAGCCGATCCAGCAAACCACAGCACTAAGTTGATGTATTCCCACAGTGACCAGCACGGATCAGCTCTAGGCACGACGAAGCGGAATATTGTCCTCTTTTGGAAGGCCAAGCAAAGTAGTTTCGCTTTCACAGTGAAGCACACAGCGCCTTCACGACATAGTGGTTGCAACAATACTACAGCGAGAATCAAATTACGCCTTCTTTCTTCGGAACATTTTGGCGGCGTTATGCAAATCTTACCACATCTTGACGTAGACATGGGGGGGCATGTTTAAATGAGCTGTTTTAGGTAGGCGTGGTTAACCCTTAAATTTTATAAAGAATATCTCTTAGTCTTTGCAACTTTAGTCTATAGAAAAAACTGGAATGTTATAGATCTTCTTTATGCACCAAGAGCTTGTATCACTTCAAAGAGAAAGGAAAAATGTACCATCATCATATGACCCCTTTAAACCGCATAAACACATTGCATTACACCAAATACACAACATAATGTTCTTTTTAAGCAAGGTCCTATTTTACCCTTTAATTTGTATTAATGACAGACATGTGCTTCGTATATCTTGGCACAAACTCACAGCTTTTTTTTTTACTGAGGCAGAAACTATATATACAATGAAAAAATTGGTGTTTCTACTAGAAATTGCTAGTAAATTTGACAAATATTTACAAAATATCTGCAAGTATAATTAAATTAAACACAACAGGCAGGACATAAAGGATAGAGACAAAAGATCAGATCTGTGCATTAAGCCCCGCAGTGTAAATGCAGCCATAGTCTTCTCAACAAATGCTGTCCGTAATATTTAGAGCTGTTCAATAGCATTGAGTCCCAAGGCTAGATCGCTGATGCCGTATGATGAAACAGCAGCGTAAACAAGAAACTGTCCTGTTTCTTTCTCCTGGGCTCTGAGGAACACAGGATTCTGTCTGGCCTATGAGAGTATATGTGCGTGCATGAAAGTGACAGATGTAGAAAAGACGTGGCGGTCCATGACAGGCAGGAGAAATGAGGACACTGTGATATCTGCAGCAGCACAGGTTTACTCAACGTGTACATTGTTATTTTTGTCTCTTTTATGTTTAAAGGGATCAACACCAAGGGGACGGTCCCCACAGTCTATAGTTTGAGTGGCATTAACATCTCATTTCATCATCTCCGTCGCTTCGTATCGTTCTCTGCTCACCGCGAGGATGCCGTCTACAAGACGAAAGTTGCTGGTGCTTCTGCACTCCATGCCGCAAAAGAAGCTTTCCTCCACGTTAATCTGATAAAAGAAAAACCCCTGAAAATATTACTAAATCCGCCTCTCTCCAGCGCACACTCTCTCTCTGCTCCAGTGATTTGAAAGGCAGATTTCTGGTTTTGCGAGGTTAGCGATCAGCGCTAGCAGAGCGGCGTCTGGGCCCGCAGTGATTGGACTGCAGCGGTCTGGGCCCAGCCAGTCAGGGAAGTCCTGATGCTGTTAGTGAGGGGCAGATTTTCCAGCGTACACACTAACACGGCGCGGTGAATGATAATCACTCTACTGTCTAAAGCGGCGGGAAGGACGTGCAGACGTGCTTTTAGAAGTCATTTATTGATGAAAGCGTCTTTCTGTGAGCTCTCTGAAATGTCACTGGGCTTGTTATGAGCTTGTTTTTCGCATTTTCTTTGTTCTTCTGTGTGTATGCCTACATAATCTACACATTGACATATTATTAAAGCACAGGTGATTCTTTATATCATTTAATTGTCTCTAGTTGGTTATCAAAAAGTGCATTTATAATTTTAGAATTGTTCTTTTAGAGAAAAAAAAGATCAATTAGTCATAGAGTTTTTTTTAACCCAAGTCTTCTGAGGAAACACAATCACTTTCTATGATAAACAGATTCAAATAAGTGGAGCACATCAGATATAGTGACCAGAAGTTCAATCCAAAGTCCCTTTAAGGCAAGTCATGTCACTCGGTGGCCATCTTTGAAATGCTTCTCGGGCATGCAAGTGCAGCTCCTATCTCTTTGAATGGGGAAACATCAAATTCTCCAAAACTGTTCACTAAGCTTACGATTAAATTTCATATTTGAAATCACCAATGAAATCTGACAACAACTGTATCATAAATGTTGTTTATTTTGCTCAAATAGTGTTAAAAAGGCTTATTTTTCAGGCTAGATCAGCCAGTGCGCATGCACAGTCCTAAGCGCACATCTCATAGCGATGACTGACTTCTAACGGCAGCTGCAGTGACGCGCTGACTTTACCGATTAGTGATTGGCTCTTTGCTCAGAAGGCGGGCCTTCGTTTGATAGAGCGGCCATATTGAGTGTTGCATTTTTCCCCATTCAAAACTATACGAGTGACATGTCTTGGGTATTCTATAGTCTTTGTTCAGTCGTACAAACCTCACTTGTACTTGTGCAGGTTCAAATGTGTTTGCAAACTGCACGATTGTAATGGATTATTTGTGACTTCAACATTTTGGTGGAATGAACTTTCAGTGGAGGGACAGAAATCTGTCAGGCTCCATTAAAATAAAAAATGGCTCTGTGCTTTCAGAAGCCATATAATAACTGAAATTTAGACTGAAGCGACTTAAATTTAAGTTATTTGAAAGTTATTAAGTTACTCTTCTATTCCGGAACCGACTAACTATTAATGGATGTCTAAATTTAAACTTGGCTTGTCATGTCAGTTTTGACGTCAGTGATTCGACGTCCATGATTCGTGTGTCTCATAACTTTTTGGCCAGTATGAATATTTGAAAGTACAAATAAAATATGAAAGCTGCTGCAGCAGAGAAAGGATTTTTAGTGTGAAAAGAACAAGGTCAACATCTGTCTAGATTTCTTTCTCTTAAACGTTCTACAAGAGTGTGAATATATGAAATACAGTTGTGATTTTTGGCTGAGCTACCCTTTTAAGTGTCTCATGCGATGGCTTGATTCTCATGCACAAGGTGAATCAGTGACCGTTTTAGACAGGGTCACTTCTGTTCAGTTCTTTTATAATCCACCCGCTCCGCTCTGCTCTCTGATGAGTCCAGTAAATTCTCTGACCCACAGCGAGTCCAGAAGCTCGCCACGTTCCCCAGGCGTTCAGAGCAGACATTGTCCTTTTGAAAGAAAGCCAGAATGGAGAGAAAGATAAAGACTGAGCATTCTGGCCTATGTGCGGTTAGTTGCATAGCAACCAGCTCTTACATATCGTACTGTCTGCACATTCGTGTTTTTTGTATGCCTGCGAGCAGTCGCCTTAGAGATCCATGTGTGCTCTTCAGCATGTTCACTTCATTCTTCAATCCAGGAGAATGAATTTTCCTCTGGGCTGGTTTTAAGGTGTAGGGATTTTTTTCTTCTTCTTTTTTTACATTTATTTATTTTCCCAAAATGGCACCATAAATAAGGTGTAAAACTACATGTTTGATTGTTGCTGGATTGTCTGATCACTCAGTATAATTGGCTGGTTCAGGATCAAGTACACCTGACATCATCAGACACATTGCTTAGCAATTAATAGACGGTAAAAGCAAAGGATGTGGACCATATGTTCCGGGTTCCCAGGGGTCCTTGTATTAAATTCAGTTTGATCGATTGTTTCGGGTGATGAAAAGTCTTAATTATGGTTTTAAGATGTTAAATTTGGGGCCAGAAAAACAGTAATTGCAATACAGTCAAATGTGATTTATTAAACTTCAAAAAGCGGTGATTTCATTTAATAAATGTAAGTGCTATATGTTTCAAAGTCAAGATGTGGCGCTGTTGTGCATTCCACAGGCTTGTGGTTTCAATGTAGTTTGCAATCAATGAATTCCATTAACTTAATGGTAAGGAAGAAAGTATGGACAGTGGTTATAAAACACTACTTATTGCATTCATCCTCTGCAACATTGTGAAATGACATCATTTTAGCTTTCAGACAAAAGAACTGTAATCAAAAACAAATTGTATTATGCATAATATATTTGGTAATGAGTCACATGCTTAAAAGCTGTTTGTTGATTCTCATGCGCAGCAGACAGAAAATTGAACATGCATTGATTGTCATGACAACGGCAGAGTTTCAGGTGGCTCTGATACATGTACTGCATATTTCAGTGCAATGTTCTGTCCACATCAGCAGAGGAAAACAGATGTTCCAACTATTAATAGAACTGAATGTTAGAAATAATTCAGTTCTGATAAAGTTTCCCAATTTCCACCCATAGTGAATATAGCCTTTCATTCTACAAAACTATCATGGGGACTTATGGATTATGCATAATATTAAGATCATTTTTCACACAACAGCATTCGAATTGATTGTTTCTGATCGTTTAAAATAAAAAAAACATCTGTTGATATTAAACTTGCACTGCAACTAAAAACAACTTAAACCGACTTGTTTGTTGTCAGACAACTAGTTCTGATCTATCCCTACTCCTAAAGCATGCTGTGACTTATATTTCAGAGCAACCTATGTAATGCAATTAATGGCAAGCATGCAAAATATGCGCAAAGCGTGCCCATTTGGATTTGTATCGAATGAGAGAGCTATATGAGCCAAAATGTATTTGTAAAGTGCATTTCCCCCAGTTTTGCTTTAAATAAATTTGTTTAGGCTATAATAATTTTTGTTTATCATGAATGCTACTATAATTTTTTATTCCTGTTCTGTTCTGAATGCAATTGAAGTAATTTTTTTTGTGGAGTGAGGGGAACTAAAATGTTAATAAGTGTTTGTAAATGTTTTATTTTCCAGTATTTTATATTATGACTGAATGTAAGAATAAAATGTGACTTGTACACCGATGCGACGTATCTGTGTTTTTTCACTCAGCAATACAATTTTGACCCATTGTGACTTTTATAATCAGATGAAGCTTATTTTCTGGAAAATACAGTAGATTTATTCACCAGGGGTTTGCTTGTGCTACACAGCACTCTCAATGACTCCGATGGCCACATTCCAGCACTTGTTTAGCAACAAGGAATTTTGCAGCCTCCTTATTTTCCATTTTCGGGCATTTCCGTAGTCTTGCATAAACCGGTCAAATCCTGGACGCGCCTGGCCCAGCCTAACTGCTTTTCCAGACCCTAATCTAGTTGTGCAGGGTTCAACAATCAGGCAGGCAGCTCTCATCGCCCCGAGCGTCTGACTGAACGCAGTTATATAACACCCCTGCTCCCTGCATGATTTTGGAGTCAGTACAAGCCTCATCCCTTATGCATGGCCAGGCAGACCAGAGCTGACCCTCTAACAGTTCCCATTAAAAACGTTCCCTCTCTCTCGCTCGTCTTGCTCTGTCTGTGTTGTCTGTGAGCTCTGCATACTGAGTTAACCCTCCGTTATCCCTGCTCTGCTGTGTACAGCTGGCACCGAATCCATAATCAGATTAAATGTGGAGCCTGGCCTCCGATCGGTTCTGTAGGCCATGGCAGAGGCACGTGTGGTGGCTTCCTCCATCTGGATACGAGAGGGGGAGGTGTCATCTGTGTTCAGCGTTTCCAGACCCTTCCTGCTTTTGTTCTGCATGTTATCTCGGGTTAACCCATCCTGCTTTCATAGACTGTGCATGGGAATTTTAATGAGCGTATTGCTTTAGTTTGCCATCATATGTGTTTTGATCAGTCTATATAGTGTGTGCGCTCTTCCTCACACTTCTCTTGTAAACAGCAAATCATTAGTTTTGCAGAGATAAGTAAGCTGGGTAAACCTGATCCCAGATCCCGCATCAGATTTTTACTGCGGTTATCCTTGTGCTTTCAGCTTTACACTGCCCCTTTTCATCTGTAGTTAAACAGATGGGGTGGAACGTAAAAAAGCTCTGGCATCTTGCAGGATTTGTTGCACCACAGAGATGGTGCAATCATTTGTTTGTCGGCCTAAAACGATTCACCTCCTGGAATTGAAATGAAAGAAAGTTACTTATGATCAAGTCATCCTATATTATCATGACCCTGACCAGACTGAAAATTGTTTACTCTCAAATCTCATTTGCGCTTCTGTATTTATTCAGACTTGCTGCATGTTGTTCAGTGGGGTTGTCTTTTCATCAAACCTGGTATTTCTTTTTGAATATTTCAGAAGTACGATAGAGATGATTAGTGAGGAACTGACTGACATTTATTATATGGCTACAGGAAACTTTTTTGTTATTTTTGGAGCTTGACAGTGCCAACCGTATTTATTAGTATTGTAAAGAAAGAAAAATATTTTTAAAAGTTTTTATTTTATTTTGTTATTTTTAATAAATGTAAACTGTAGTTTCTCGTTTGAAGTGATACTGTAAAACAACTGTATAGTCAGTTTATTTTGGCATGGAAGCATCTGTGCACACATGACCACAGAGCGAGAAATGGAACAGGAATTTATGGAGACAGGACGATACCTCTCCCACACATTCTCTCACACACACACACACACACACACACACACACACACACACACACACACACACACACACACACACACACACACACACAACATTCGCATGACATGATGAGGTTTGTAGTACTAGTCTAGTCTTCCATGCAAGAAGGTTTGATTTGTTCTTTAATCTTGTGCAAGTGGCTTCCTTTCCGTTCAGGTTGGTAATCAATCTGAGCAGCTCAGTCGCTGTTATTGAGGTGGCTTCCACTCTGCTGGAGGGGCAGAACTGTACCATCTGTCTGTGTACAGTACTTCTGTCCAGCAGCCTTCCCATCCTCCCTCTGCTTATTTTCAGCCGGATTCTTCCAATCATCTGCTGCATCCCTTTAGTTTGTCTTTGGATTATGTCTGATATTGTATAGTGAATATGTATTTGCCGATATAAATCATAAATCATAAATCTGTAAATAGACTATAATGGCAGTATAGTAGAAATTGATTCCTCAGGTCAATAAATAACAATTTTAAGCTGTTTCAGAGCAGGTTTATAAGTAAATATTAAGATATATACTGAATTTAATCAAATGGATGAATAGCTATATCGACATATCAGCTTAGAATCTGATCTTGCGTGTTTGTGTGTTTGTGCATTACTAGAAGGATTGCACAGTTTGGCCAAAAATTTTCATTATATATCACTATATTATATTATTAATGAAAATAAAACTATTAAACAGAGAATTTTTTGTAGTAAAATTTAGGCCTAACTGTAAAAAATGTGTGTTTAAGAAAAGTAATATCAATTTTACTTTACTGTACAACATTGAAATTACAATAGTAATATGTATTGCTTATTTTATGGCTTTTTTGTCTTAATTTCTTCCCTTTCAAACATTAAACTATTGAGCTTTTATTCTGTCAAAAAACTGCGTGGAACCTTTAAAGCTTCTCTTTTTCTTAACAACAGCCGGTTTATAATCACGTCTCATTGCAAGTTTGGAAAGATGGTTAGTGTGTGCTGCATTCCCACTCGCACATCATATCTGATCCAGACTCATAGTACATGCATAGAGTTTGTGTGTACCACTTTACTCTGAAACACACAGTGCGTGATTATTTAATTAAATTGCAGCCTTTGCTTTTTTTATTTCATACTTGCACTAACCATACATACTGTGATTTCGGTTTTATTGCAATGAAATATGCAGCCGCAATTACTGAAGTACTATTTGAGGCAGTGGTGTACGCCAGTCTCTCTCTAATACCAGTATAAGAAGTAACTGTGCCTTACACACGTACACACTCATTTTGGCCCTCTGTCCCATGTCAATTTTTAATGAGAGTGAATTTTTCATCTAGCCAGCAGCGGATACTCAACTAGGAGGGTGGGTTCAGCAGAAACACAATTAGGGATGCTCCGATCCGCCTTTTTCGCCTCCGATACAGATTCCGATACCTAGGGTTCAGTATTGGCCGATACCGACACCGATCCGATACCAGTGAAGTTTTTTTTAAATCAATGTAGAATTTCTATATCTGTGTGTGGAACTGATAATCATTCTTTCACAATATACTAGATACAGACTACTTCATTATAAAGAAAAATAAAATAAACAAATATGAAAAAATATAGGCCTAAAAAATTTATAAACTAGGTTAGTGGATAATTCGGCAGCAAAAGTTATTCTAGAAAAATCAGTGCACAATAATTTTAGAAATCCAGACATTTAGTGAAAACACAATATTTTGTGTGGAACAAATAAAAAGTGTTGCACTAAATATGGTAAAAATGTTACACATTGCTATTTGTATCATTATAAAATCCATTCATTAAAAACATACATGAATGTATTTATATATAAGTATACACTATAAAATTAAAATACATTTATTTTAAAATGTATAGCATATTTTTTAATAAGACAACAACATATTATAGATACGATAGGACAAAACAAATACAATGCAGCACAAACTGTTTTTATACAGTCAACCTCAAACGGACACCTTGCATTAATCGCCATGGCGATCTATTTTTGTTACCTCGCCGACGGAAATACTTAATTTATATTATATATAGATAAATATTATATATATATTATATATATATATATATATATATATATAAGTATGCCATTTTCCAACATAGATCATGTATGTAAATATAAGATATTAATCTTATACGAATCTACTAAGAAGAACATAAAAACACTCTAAGGATTAAGGAGCTACTGGATTCATGAATATAATCAGGTTGTGTGACTGATTCGCTGAAATCAAAACAGGGACGATAATAGGTGAGCACCAGCAAATGAGATTGTCGTTTGCGCATTAGTTACGCCTACTAAAGGAAAACCCGGCAGTTCTTAAAAGCAGAAGAATTCCAAAAGGAACTCAGTTATTTTGACAGCAAAATACAACAAATAATATCGTTTACATGTAGCACATCAATTCTGCATGTTATGTAAGACTCGCTTGCTCTCGCTCTTTGCACGTGTGAGAGAAAGCAACGGCGAGTCATGCACCTTCACACTAGAGTTTACAGTACGCCAAATACACAAACACAGGTGCACTGCGCATCCATTCAAATGAACTGAAAAATATCACAGATCGCTTGACGGAGAGTGAAACTCTGAAGCGCTCAGTCAGAGTGTTCTGTGAGTGAAAATATATCTGTGCTAATCATATACTCAGCCTCCAACTCACACACTGAAGAGTAAAATCTGAGAATTGATTAGCCATCGGCTGATATTAGACATCATTAGTCGCATATGCGAGTGATTTACTCGCATTGTAGAGGGTTGACAGTCTATGAGCACGAAACGCTTACAATGTTAAAAACTGCAATGCACAAAGGGAAGGGAAATTGATGCGTAGTGTATTATATCTGTGCGATATTTTATTGAGCCTTTTCTTTTAGCAGTTTTAAATTTCAGTTACTGTGTGCGTTTAAAACTATTTATAGTCTTTTCTACGCCCGTGTTTTGTTCTCACAGACACCCGGTAGCAAGTAACAAAACATTAAACTCCGGCAAGTAGATAAAGTCCTTTTTGCAAAATCATTGACATGTATTTACAAATCAAGTATAATGGGAACACAGAATGATCTTGCAGAGAGCTTTACCGAGCTGACTGCTGTAACCGAATGCGACCAGGGTTTAAAGGCTGAACGAATGACTGACAGACACAGCGGAGAAAAGAGTTTGTGTGAACTTTAATGTAAGGACATAAATATTCATATGTAGCTTACATTAAGCTATCGTGTGGCTTCAGAAGTAACACAGAATAATTTGAACAATCGGAGAGAAAAAAAAGAAAGAAAAAAAAATATCGGATTTGGATCGGCTCTCTGACCGATACCCGATCCGAGAAAAATCGGAGCCGATACCCGATATGAATATCGGATCGGCACATCCCTAAACACAATATGAAGTTAATGTTTCTTTCTAAGACAGAGAGAGGGTAAATGAGGGAAGGTATCCTCCATGATCCCTGCTGTAAAGAGGAGGGAGGGGGTCACCAGGATGTGGGGAGGGGCGAGCAGAAGCTTTCTGTCACGTGTGTCACTACAGGAATGAAGGCTGGACTTTACATGCCTGTACACACACATGGAGGTGGTGTCTCAAAATGTAGTAAGCTGACTACTTACCATTTTTGGGCATCACAGACTATTTTACATGTTTTTAATGGTCATTTTGTAGGTGGAGAGAACTGCATTTTATTGAAATTGCATGCATTGATATATCATGCATAAAAGAATATGTGACTTTTTAAAAAAAAAAAATGTTAATATATTAAAATAATATTTTAATAAGTTGTACAACTGATCACAAGTTCAGATTCTTAAAAATGTGGCAAAAGGGGGTTTTCAGAGCAATGCCATAGAAAAACCATTTTGGTTTTGGACTGTAGAATAAGTTTCCTTGGATGTTAAATAGAGCCCTGCACGGGCCTCAAATAGGCTCCTTAGCACGGCCGGCGTCGACAGCTCATAGATCTTGGCCGGAATCCGACCCGAGGCGTTCCCTTACAAAAAACCAGCTTAGATACTGTTTCAGCTATTAAAATAGTTCAGTTTTGTATGTAATGTCAAAGTGATAATATTTAGTTTAGTGTTTTTTATTAAGGTAATGTAGAAAAAAACGTTTAACTTGACAAGACTTGCCTAAAATAAAATCTATAGATATAAAACAGTTCAAGCATATCATAATGTTAGTTTAAATGTTTAACCTATATAAATGTGCGCTATTAGACACATATCTAATCGTTTGTGCGGAGAGCTAAAGCGCGCTTTACAGGACATGGAGGAGCCGGCGCGATCACTTCATTGGAAACAACTTAAAATATGCCGTAATTTTTGCTCATAAAGGTAAGAGTAAACATCATTCGTAACTGTAAAGGGTCTACTTTTATTTGTGTGCACTCACAATATCAACAAAACGTTGTGCTTTTGTAAAATAAAGGATACATACAGGATGCGCTTTCTGCAATTTCTGCCAGGAGTGCTTCACAATGATGAACCGAAACTCAGCGAATACTTGACTCACCGACTTGCTAAATATATCTATAGAAATATCTATAGCTTTAAATTACTACTTTAAAACTAAATAAAACAAATCAAAAACAAAAACTCTTTAATTATAAAATCCGTAAAGATTTTTTTTTGTTGGGGGCCCCCCAACTTTTTCTTTTTGCGTTTTTTTTTCCTTCTTTCCTAAAAAAGGGGGGCGCGTCTAATGAGGAGATGGCGAGTCAGGATCGTCATCTTCATCATTTATTTTTAATTTACTGTTGACAAAATAGTATGACTTAAATATTGGTGCAACTTTAAATGATTGCTGAAATTATGTGTCTTGTTAAAGAGTAAAATTCATTTTCAAATGGTCAGACTAATGATTTGGATTATAACAGATGAGAAATTCCATAGACTTGCATAAAAGGAGGGCATCTTTGACTTGGGGCCAGTAAAAGGATGTTTACACCAAGTATGATAACTATAACTATAAAACATTTTCTCTTTATGACTATAAAAGGGGCAGACCACAAAACTGCAGCACACGCTTATAATAAACATATATAATTATCGTTCTAGTTATTTTTAGTGTGAAAATGGCCCTTGAAATATCTGAATGTCAAACTACTTGTGCACTTTGTTTGGTGTTAAATTGTTTTATTTGTATCCATTCATTGGTCATTGGGTAACTTTAAGGACAGCATTCCTATAAAACAGCCCTGTGAGGTTATTGTTGATAGGGGTAATGGAATAGGATGTTGCTTTAGCATTGGCTTTTTTTTCTTTAGCTTAGCCTGCACATAACAGGGGGGTCCAGATGTGAAATCTGTCCTGACAGGTCTGTTCTTCAATTTTTCTCTTCCAAACACACTCATTAGAGCCTCGCAACCCCAGTCATGGTGAGAAAACCACAAGAGGCAGGCAGAGTCAGTAAATCATTTCTCGTATGAATCCACATTATGAAACCCACTCCTGTTACTGCACGTTGCTCAGCACTGGGGTTGTGCAATGTGCTCTGGCTGACTCACTCACGCTGATGATTCCCACAGCTCTCAGCACCAGATCTGTGCGTTTCAAATCATTAGCTGGGCGCTTTCTGTACACACTTTAAAAGTGTTGTGTGCAGGATTGTATTAGTCAACAGATGGACGTTGTCCAGTGCAGGAACTGTTTTTCCATTTGGAAAACAGCTTCAATAATAGTACCAAACACTCAGTGTGGCTTGTTTTTTAAAAACCAGTTCTCCAGCCTATCATGCTACGCCCCCGGTGAAAGAGGAGACTTTGACCAGCCAGAAACATGCTGTCGTTACAACACGCTGCATATGTTGAAAACATCCAGCAGCTCAAACACATGTTCTCTTGTCTCAGTGTCTCACAAACACATAAACGTCCTGCGCGCCAGCTCCGCTTTGAATCACATGGCAGTGGGTTGTTTCACAGTTGAGGACAACAGCAGGACTGAGACGTAGTTTTAACGCCGTGACTGTGAGGAAGACTGGACATTCAGTGGGTCTGCAGTGACCACGTCTGTCCATGAAATCAAACCAAAATGAGGTCATTTAAGGCCACTGAGCTTCTATGGCTGTGAAATTACACTGAAAGTTATTGAACTGTTTTCTGTAACAGCAAGTTGTTATTTTATTAAAACACTCTGCCAGGAGTTCACAAACTGTTTTGTCACCTGAATCCTTTATATGTCAAATATTTACTTAAATTACCCCGAGATTGACAGTTGATATTTCAAGAATTGAATGACACATTCACATATTCTTGGTTAACTGTTGTTGGTTAATGGTAGAATCAAAGGCAAGTTAATAGATACATTTTTTATAGTGTTTTAGGAAGCGTTTTATTTAGTTTTTTTTATAGCCAGACTTTAAAGTGGACTCAATCACATTACATTTACACTGGAGTTTTAGAAAGACAATTTAACTTGAATACTTAATTATTATAATTTAAAATATAAATAATTATTATAATTATAATTTTCAATATAAAAAAAAATTATGCGATTATGTAAATGCAGATATGGAATTCACTGAATTTACTGTGAACAGAGTTCCACTGAGATGCTGAATACACCGGATCATAAGCTGCTTATGTGTAAATGAGCACAGTGCTGCGCTTCACTCTAAAATACACAGTGCATCAGGCTATACCATTATTTAATTAAATTGCAGCCTTTGATTTTATAATCACACTAAGCTATGCTATATCTCAATTATCACACAGCCCCATTTATTTATTTTGTTTGACATTCAATATAATTATTTTTTTTTTACACTTTTTATCAACTCACAAACCCCCAGCAGTTACCTTGGGATGTCCGTTTGGGGAAAATCTGCACTACACTAATGTAAACACATGTCCTCGTAAACACAGTCAATTATGTCTTAAGTCATTGTAAACATTTGGAAGAAATTTCACCGCTATCGAAAATGTTGGTGTTGTAGCAACCTTATTTATGAGCATACAAGGTTACATGGGTCAAAAACAATGGAATAAATGTTTTTAATAATTTTTTATGGCAGGGCCATTGAAATGTTTACCTTATTTATTAGCATACAAGGTTACATGAGACAAAAACATGTAATATTTTTTTATGGCAGGGCCATTTACATTTTTGTCCGGGCAAGTAATGTAGATACACACAGTGTTAGACTCTCTTCCATTTTGGTTTTATTTTGCACTGGAATCACCTGTATAATACATCAAGCAGCTTGTCTGGTAAATATTGGTTGTGCTTAAAAATGTCAGCAGCAAACAACATCAAAGTTGAAATTGTATGGCAATTACAACATGGTGCACAAACACTTGCTAGATCTTGATGCTTCCCTCATTAGAGTTCAGTGCAGTGGATAACTTTAGTGTGAATCATGTGAAAGTCCTTAATGTTCCATATCAATGCTGTTCCCACACCACTTGTATGCTTGTATGCCTTTTACACCATTAGGTTAACGTAGGCCATGCAGGACGAGTGCTCAGAGTGTGACCCCTTCTCTTTGCTCTTCCTGCAGGTGTACGTTGAGTTTGACGACCTCGAGTGGGATAAGCGGGAGTGGGTCAAGGTGTATGAAGACTTCCAGATCTTTCTGCTGGAACATCAGCTGGTTTGGGTCAAAAGGAAGGAGGGTGCCCAGCTGCAGGGAACAAAAGCCAAGCAGATCCAGTGGCCAGCTCTGGTGAGTCATTCCTCCCAAGATCTTTGAGTCGGAGATGTGCTGTGCATTGAGCTGCAGCTGTGGAGTATTTAAAATGGAACAATAGCTCTGCGGAGGCAATACGACGGGATCCTTTATGTTGCTGGGATGATTTGGGGTTTGGATGTCTCTCAGATCAATGGCTCATGTCTGACAATAAGATCATTATTTGTTTAGAAGGCTTGCTAAAAGACGGAAAATAACAGAGGGTTTGACGTCCTTTAAAAGAGACGGAAAGGCAGTGAGCAAGAGATTGGAAATGTTTCACGGCTCTGACTGTTTTGATTATGTAACGTGAGCAGCAGCACAGCGCCATCTGGGCCAAGCGCACACGATAAGAGAGTTCAAAGTGAAATCCTAGTATGGCACACGGGACGGTTGTCATAGCGCCCACACATGCACAGGCCGACGACCCAGCATGTGTCATGGTGCACTTATCCACACTGAGAACTCGTGAGCGGCCCCTAAGCCCCTTGCTGAGCAACCTGGAAGTTTTTCATATGCATGACATTTGCTAGGCTTGTGTGATTTGTTTTTTTTTCTTTCCCTATTGTGTTTTAACTACTAAAAATTAATTTTACTTTGATTAAGCTAAGGTACAAGAGGTTGTGTTGTATTGTGAGTTTAGTCTAAGCTAAAACGCATTGTTAGGCATGACAGACAGCAGCATAACTATATTCGCGTTGACAGTTGAAGTGGCAACTTCATAATAACAATATTAAGGCCACATTTTCATTAAAACATTATTTTGTTTTGTAAATGTGTGAAACACATGCAATCTAAGGTTACTAGTTGGCCTTTACACATGCTGTGCAAGGATATACACTGTTTTTTTATGTTTTTGAAAGAAGTTTCTTATGCTCACTAAGGCTGCATTTATTTGATCAGTAAAAACAGTGATGATGTGAAAAATTATAACAAATGAAAAGAAATGTTTTCTATTTGAATATATTTTAAAATGTAATCTGTTGCTGTAATGGCCAAGCTGAGTAGCTCAGCAGTTATTACTCAAGTCTTTAATGACACATGATCCTTCAGAAATTATTCAGATATGCTGCTTTAGTGTTCAAGAAATATTTCTTATTATCAGTTTTGAAAACGGTTTAAGCTTGTTTTTTTTCTTTCTTTCTTTATATTGTAACAAGATTTCTACTTTAAATAACTGCTGTTCATTTTTAATTTTCTATTTATAAAGCTTTGCCCGCGGAGCAATTCAACTTTTGTATGGAATTCAACTTTTTATGTCAGTTTAATGTAATTTAAGTTGAAATGACTTGTACACAACTTAGTTGATTATACCTAAAAATATAAGGCAGCAATGCGACAAATAGGTGGAAGTTTAGTTTTGTCCAGATTCCAAAAAATATTAAGCAGCAAAAACAGTTTTAAACATTGATAGTAAAAACCATTATAAAAAATGGAGCAGAGCACCAGTACTAATGATAAAATTGAGAATCAAATCAGCATATTAGAATGCTTTTTGAATGATCGTGTGACACTGAAGACTGAATTAATGATGTTGAAAATTTTGCTTTGCCATCATAAAAAATAAATTACATTTTAAAATATATAGAAATATATTGAAAGAGTTATTTTAAATAGTTTTTTTTTAATAATAATGGAATATATTGTATTTTCGATCAAATAAATGCAGCCTTAATGAGCATAAGAAACTTTTTTCAAAAACATTAAAAGGTCTTAATGATTCCAAACTTTGATCAGTACACAGTGTCTAGGTAAACTAGGTCATAGCTCTTACCATATTGTTTAGTTTAGCATGGCTGTAACAGCATATTTACTAATCTGCATTCAGGAGTGTAATTATCTGTTGTCTTTGGATGGGATAGTCAAATCTGTGATTCTACCTTTGTTGTGATTTAACGGGAGAAGAGATAATGATGTAGTCAATAGACTGCAGTCAGGTCTGTTGACAATGCCTGATGATGTTCAGAGAAAACATGCACTATTATTGTGAATTAGAATTGTTCATGCTTTTTGTGTTGCTTTTTAAACCAGTAGCTATTTTTTTTTTTCGATTCTTCCTCCGTTCTTTACACTTTACACTCTTCTGACTCTGATGGGTTTTTATAGTTGTCAAACAGTTTAATAACAACCTAATTACTTTACTCAACGCCTGACCAAACAGCAGTTTACCCACAAGCCTTGCGTGATTGTGCTGTTCTCTGGTCTTCTTTGAAAGCTGTTATTTTGTCATCGTCTTTTTCAAGACGTTTCCTGTGTCTCTCGCTTGCACACAATTGCCTTCACAGCTCCATTATTTATGGCTGCCATTGGAGGAGAGTTTACTGCCAACAGATCCCCTTACTCAGCACTGCCTCTCTCTCTCTCGCTCTCTGTGTTTTGGCCTTTCTCTGTAGGTCTGTTGATATATGTGCCCCAGCCTGAGCTAGCTGATTGTTTTCTCCTGTGTTCAGATTGGAGCACTGGATCTTTTGGCTGAATGTGACCTGAGCATTTTTTTCCCTCAGTGTTTCCGGCCCATTTTTGGATAGTGTAGTTATTCCCAGTTGAATGCAACAACAAACATCCAGCGTAGTCCCATTTGTAAATGATTTGTGGTTCTTCAGCCAAAAGGTTTTTTAGGTAGGTCTAACATTAATTTTTAGGTACAGAAACTGAATAAAGTAATGAAATGTAAAATAACATTGCATATTTGACTGTATAAATTAAAGATTAATCTTTATTAAAGTTACAAAAGCTATTCAGTCAAGAGCAGCGAGTGATTTTCTTGTTGTTGCTGTCTGATTAATGTTAGAAAATAGAGATGGTCAGGGATCGGAATCGGCCGATTTTCCTCATGATCGGCCCGGATCGGTGATCAGTCGGTCAGTCTCACTTCTTTCCGATTCCGAGACGAATCGTTTTGTTACCAGCGGCACAGGCAATAACACCAGCCGCGCATTCTCGCTCTCTTCTCTCCGATGACCCCTTCTCTCTCACACACGTCTCATTTGCTCCGGTCAAATAGTGCTTGTATTGCGCATTATTTTAGTCATTCCCGCAGGTTTCGCGCTTATACCAAAAGCACGCACACCACCACTGATCTATATTAGTGGAGTGCACAAGCCGCGCTCAGTCTCAAACAGCTTGTGAGCCACAAATACCAAAATGAGTGGCTAACTGCGCTAAAACGTTCAAATACATACAAAATGTCAAAATGCCTGTCTTGGCGAGTATCCAGTTAAACACAGTCAATTTTGGAACGTTAAATAGTTGAGAAAGAGAATGTTGTGTAACAGTATGTTGGGTCCGTGGATAAACTCTTAAAGGGACCGCAATCCAATATTCCTGCTGCTGTCTGTCATGTTAATCAAAGAACAAAAGACAAAGAAAATCATTTTCTGCTCTTGACTGAATACGTTTTATAACTTTAATGGTAAGCATTAATCTGTATTTAATTATTACAATGAAGACTACTTCACTGAATGTGTTATTTTGCATTTGATTACTTTAATTTCTGTAGTATTTCTAACCTGAATAAAAACTTAACCTGAAAAACTTAGGTTCATAGCTCTCTTTATTCTATTGCATTTATTTGTGCTGACTTTTTACTTGTTTTTTTTTTTTAAATGAAAATAAAACTTTGCGTTGAAGAAAAGTAAATTTTTGTTTGTATATGCTGTCAATTATAGTTCTTAGAAAGAAAATCGGAATCGGCAAAAATCGGTATCGGCAGATCACACTAACAAAACATCGGAAATCGGAATCGGCACATCTCTATTAGGAAAGTACTGTCACTTTAAGAGAATGCACTGATACTGTACGTATGCTAGGATACTTACCAAGACGGGCATTTTGACATAATGTTTGTGTGAATTTGTCCATTCAAACACAATACTTCAAAGAGAGCTTAATATTTGCACGCATTTTGAGATGCGAGTTTGGTGTTCGGATTAGCACACACACAAATCTTCTCACTGCTCGCGTCTTCTGGCTCATAAATGTTTAAACTGACAACAAAAGATTTAAGTTGAACCGTGGTCTTAGTGCGTGCCGAACTGTGTGTGGAGAACGGTACAGTTCGATTTTTTTTACAGAGAACCGTTACACCCCTACAGTATCATGTATGACTGGTTGTTCACATGACAATTGTTTTTCTCAGTTGCAAAAAAAATAATATATCCACTACCATTCAAAAGATTTTTTTAAAGAAATAAATGCTTTTATTCAGCAAGGATGTGTTAAATTGATTAAAAGTGACAGTAAAGATCAATATATATTTCTACAAAAGATCTATATTTCAAATAAATGCTGTTCTTTTAAGCTGTCTGTTCATCAAAGATGAATATTAGGGAGCACTACTTTTTCAAACATTGATAATAAGTGTTTCTCAAGCAGCAAATCAGCATATTAGAATGATTTCTGAAAGATCATGTGACACTGACGACTGGAGTAATGATGCTGAAAATTCAGCTTTGCATCACAGGAATAAATTACATTTAAAATGTATTAAAACAGAAAACAGTTTTTTAATTGTAATATTTCACAGTATTACAGTTTTTACTGTACTTTTGATTAAATGAATACAGTCTTAGTGATTATAAAAGACTTCTTTCAAAAAGGTAACACTTTTACAGCATGCATATTTTATATTATAATTATTCCTTATTTTAAATACGCAGCGCTCGTTTGTGTGCCTGTTGGTTGACAGTTTGTGATGAGTTCACATTGCGACAGATGTTGTGCAGCTTGTTTGCAACTGTCAATCTTCCTGTGTGATTATCAGCGATGACTGTGGATGTTCGTTCTTCCACAACCACAGCTCCACCTGCACATGCTCCGCAAGGTCATCATGTATTTACGACATCTTGTAAATCTCCTTTGTCCAGCGCTGTATTTTACGCATCCACGCTGATGTGGCTAACTCTCTGATGGCTTAATTGTGTTTAGCCCTGCTTGACCTGTTGCCTCGAGGGCGATCTTTACTGCTGATAAACGCACAGACCCTTGCCCGGCTGTCTTGTTTAGTGAAAGCTGTCTGCATTCATTGCGTACAAAGAATGAAGTCACTCCGCAGAAGGAACAATGCTGTGGATTATAATCTTTAAACCCATTATCAGCCCACATGAGTGACTTTAATAAACGGTTTGGCTGCAATGTTTTGGCTTGATTATTATGATGTGAAAAGAGTTATTTTAACTTAAAACAATTTCACACTGATTCAAATCCAGTATCAACGCAAACATGTTGCAAAGGGCTCTTATCCTGAATTTTGTAAAATAATGAATTTACTTATTATAAGTTGTTAATTTTATTTCACAATGAAGTTGATATTGATAATAAATGTACAATAATAGAAAATTATTATTATTATTATTAATCATCATGCGTTTGTAGACAGAAGTAAATAATAATAATAATACAAATAATATAAGTTTATTATTATAACCTTTAAGAAAAAACTGTTTAGAAATAATAATATCATCTTTAAAATTAAAAAAATGTCCTTTCACAGAAGGTCTGAGGTCCAAAATCCTGTGGGCTAGAAACACGACTAGAAATGATTTTCTCTGTCTGAAACCACAAGGTTTCTGTTTTGTATAGTTCCTGTGTAGTCATTTGGGGCCACTAACGACTTGTTTTATTATCGATAATCTATCGACTAATTTATCGATTAATCGGTTAATCTAAATGATCGATTTCCCACAAAAAAAATCAACAATTTTATTTAAGAATATTTTATTAAACTATATTTCATTAAACTAAATGAAATCTAAAAGTAAAAAAGTAAAGTGCAACATAAAGTGCAAGAAGCAAGTGTCCATCTCATAGTCCAAATCACTGAAATCAAAGTTCAGTATTAATAGTGTAAGAATGACAACATATCCACGTGTTATAGTCTACTAATAATACAATTATAATCAAAAAACACTTTTTAAAGGAGTATTTACCAGAAATGTTATTTACCAGAATTTATTTAGGAGAAAAATGTAAATGTGCAGTATTCCTGAAAAAAAAAAAAACTTTTTTTTTTTTTTTTTTAATAAAATCAATTAATTGGATGCTTTTGATTATTAAAATTTAATGTCACCATTAAAATGGAATCCAGAAAATAAATGAAAAATAGAATTTGGTAAAGATAAAACTGTAAAACTCAATTAATTAGACAGGCTTTGATTACTACAATTTAATTTAACCATTAAAACGGAGTATAGAAAAATGAAAATGGAAAAAACTGAATTTGGAAATAAAACGGATTTCTTTGTGCCCTATAATTATAATACATTTTTTTGTGGTAATAAAAATAGATGTAAGTGAACAATAGCCTTTAAAATTACTTAAAATACATATATAATAGCAATGAGACAATAATAATTAGTTCAAATAAAGTATCAAAAGCAATAAATCATATGGTTTTATTGAACAAAACTGTTAAAATACATAATGTATTATAAACAATAGAGTTAATGTACATTACTCATTACAACAAAGGCCTGCAGGGGGCGCCAACGGCCTGATGATTATTTTTACAAATTGCTGTGCGACCTAATACTTGTTTAATATTTACCAAGCACCATTTAATTCAAATGTCCACTTAATCTTTAATATTTGGCCATTTCTTTAGGACAGAAATGCTATAGCCACTGTAATTAAATGAATATGTGGACATATCAAAACGTGTAAACTCAGAGGTTTTATTTTGAACACGATGCGATGTATTCTCCTGTGTTTGCGTAGATTTATAAATGATTTACCTTACAAATCTGATGAAATGGCGCACGTTGCGTTCCCAGATGAACGTTATAATAAACCCAAACTCACAACAACATGCAGAGATGGAGTTTGAGATGCTCCACACATGTAAATGATAACAGTTCCTGTGGAACTACTGTGAACGGAGCCGCTGCGTGACACATGTACTTGACCTACACGCATGTAAATAATTAAAGTGCATATACTGTATTAGAACTGCATCGCATATAATTATTTAATTAAATCGTAGCGTTTGTGAATTCACAATTATGCTTAATTATGATTTTAATATAATATATCATGCAGCCTGGGAAAACAGACTAATAATGTGAAATGCGAGCAAAATTAAGTTGAGGATTTTTAAAAATCGAATAGTCTAATAAAATCGACGAATCGCGACAGCCCTAGTATTCATGTGGTGCTATTGGATAAAGATGCTTCATGTCTTGTGACCTTTGCTTCTGGTTGCCTTTTGACTCGCTATAAAAATAAGCCTGAGGGGTAAATAGTCTCTCTCTTACTCTAGTATCGGATGTCTGTCTGTCTGTGTCCTATGACGTTTTCAGGACACTGAGTTTGCCCGCCCTGTCAGATTGTATGTTAGCAATGCAGAGTGTCATCCATGTGTCTTTTGTGAGACGGTGTGAGAGAAGAGGTATGTACTCGTGGCACATTGAGACGGAGCAGTACACAGATGATCTTTCACTGCCGGCAGCACAGCTGGTTGCTTAATGGCAGCAATCATAAACAGCAGCGTATACAGGGATGGCTGGGGCGGCTCTGTTCTGCCTGCCCTGAAAGGACTGTCTCTGTGAGTAATGAAGCCCGGCTGATGGGTGGTTATGGGATATGACTTCACCAAATCCCCCCTCTGCACATTTGGTTTTGATTTGCATCGGCGCTCTCTTGTGATTTGGGTTGCTTAATCGGCTCCTCAGCCTAAAGAATTCTGGAGTCATGGAAAATGAGTCTGTCGACCTACAGTATATACTATAAAACAAGAAGACGTTTGATTTTCATTGTCCTTTTTATTTCTTTTCTTCACACTGCTATCATAATTGCATGCAGTGTTTTCAGTAATATACTGGATTCCTACGCTAACAGCAACATACAGTATAAACTATGAGGCTTGCGCTTGTATACGTATGTCATATGTGTGTCAGTGATGTGGAACTTCACCTCAAAAATTCTGTGACTCAGATATGTATGAACGTAACTGTATTTAGCACTCTAAACAGGACCGACAACCATATTCTGCTGCTGTATGAACATCTAAATGGTTACTGTAGAGTGTGAATAGAGTGTGTAACTTTTTGTGTTGTTAAAATCAATCAGTATAGATCATAGACTGTAAAAAAAGATGACGCGTCTCCTATTCCTTCCACTATAGAAAAGTGAAGCCAAAGCATCTCAGTATGGCCGCTGCCATCTTGAGTAAATTATGTCATTTGGAGCCAGAGTCTGCGCAGTAGTATCGTGAGGTGGAGCCGCGGTATCAAACTCCCGCAGACCCAATCAACCATAACGACACGCCCCGTTTTTATAGCATCAAATTACTAGCTAAAATCAAACTTATCACGAAAATGAACAATTGAACATATATCAGCATGATTACAACTACCTTAAATGACCAAAACCATCTTTCGGAAAATTGTATTGGAAGTGTAATTTATTTTTTTATTTTGACTCAAGTCCCATTCGTTTACATGGAGAGGGTGGGGTTTATGACCTGTACTGCAGCCAGCCACCAGGGGGCGATCAAAGAGCCCGCAGCTTCACTTTTCAGGACGTTATAGATGAATGCAATTCATTTAATAAATAGACTCTCTGATATGTACACTATAGTTCAAAAGTGGGTTTGATCATATATTTTTTTATGTTTTTGAAGTCACTCACTAACTCTCACTAAGAATGCATTTATTTAATTATTATTTATTTGATGAAATACAGTAAAAATGGTAATATTGTGAAATATTTTACAATTTCAAAGGCGTGGTTGTCTGGTTGAGTATATTGTAAAATGTAATTTATTCCTGTGATGCAAAGAGGGAATTTTCAGCAGCCAGTAGTCTTCAACGTCACATGATCCTTGTTGCATTTTTCTAGAAAATATTTCTAATATGCTATTTTGTGCTCAATAAATATTTCTTATTATTATCAGTGTTGAAAAAAGTTGTGCTGATTAATATTTTTGTGGAAAGAGTGCTATTGTTTTTTTTAAAGATTCTTCAAAATTAAAATTAATTAATTAATTAAAAAGAACATTTATTAAATTAAAAACTTGTGTAACGTTATATGTCTTTACTGTTACTTTTGATCAATTTAATGTACTGAATAAACGTTAAAAAAATAAACAAATAAAAATCTCGTGTTGGGTGTTTTTATGCCATGCTAGCTTAAACATTTTGTTTATTTTGCATCACATGAATTCATTTTTCAGAAATATTTTTATAGAGTGCAATTTCTATAAAATGTATTGTCTGTTGTACAGCTACATTATAGCTGTACAACACCGAGCTATTACTAGAAAATAAAGATAGATTTTTTTTCTCACTGAAACATTCTGGCACATGGAAATACAGATTAAAAAATTAAATTTCGACAGAGTAAAATCTAAACTCCTGGCCTTTCTGAGCCAGCAGAAAGAAAAAATAAAACGTATCGTTGAACTCTGTACAATGACCCTTCACTGAGACAACACGGAAAAAAACCTGTCTGTCGCCCCAAGGGCTGCTTCCTGTCATAATAGTACTGTTTCTCTCTTTGTCGTCTTTCTTGTGATGCCAGAGGAAGCACCCCCGCATCAGCAGCAGCTGTGTGGCAGGAAGTGAGACCTCTGTGGCTTACCTGTGTGTTATCTCTACTCTCATGTGTGTGCATGTGTGTCGTATAATATGTCATTCTGAGGGCACGTTGCATAACGCTCTCCTCTTTTTATCAGACCTGCTGGTAGTGAGTGCAGGAAGGATATTAATGAGAGGATTCAGTTTGTGGGGTCAGGCCTGCATCTTCACAGTGGGAGGTGCAGTTTTGCGGTGTGTTTCTAAAACTTCTTTTCCCATTAGGGTTTATTTATAGAGAGACTTCCGTTTACAAAAACCAGACTTGCTTGAAGCCTTTTAGACAGTTCATCCAGCGGTAGTGCAAGGACACGTTTTTGTGTTTTAGCTAGATGGAGCATGACTGAATGCAGCAGGGACCACAAAAAGTGTTTTTAGTAGTTAAGTTAATTTTATTTTATATATGCTTATACATCCAACTTTAAATAAAGATCTGGATGATAATATAGTTTACATTTTGCAATGCTATAATCAGTCATTGTGTTCCTGTTCAAATGTCTCTACTGAGGCCCACAGTGTTTTCACTCAAGAACCAATCTAGTGCTTTAACATGATTGACAGAAATGTGTTTTGTGTGGGAATAAGCAGTGTAAAGGTCACAGATAGTAGTGTTTACATACCGTAAGGTCCATAGGACATGAAGGGCTGAACTTTTGTAACACTGATAGTACTAGACAAGCCTCTTCAAAAACTAGGCGTCATAGTCTTTACACGCTTCTCATGCAAAGTTGTTTATTATGTTTATTATATATTTTGTTGGATACTGAGAAAAAACATTATAAACCATTGTTTTGGATTTAGTAGAGAGAAAAAAAGGGACAAACAGTACAAATACAAAACGCATGGTGTGAATAGGTTTCACAACCTCTCACTTAATGAAAACAATATATATACAGTGGGTACGGAAAGTATTCAGACCCCCTTAAATTTTTCACTCTGTTATATTGCAGCCATTTGCTAAAATCATTTAAGTTAATTTTTTTCCTCATTAATGTACACACAGCACACCATATTGACAGAAAAACCCAGAATTGTTGACATTTTTGCAGATTTATTAAAAAAGAAAAACTGAAATATCACATGGTCCTAAGTATTCAGACCCTTTGCTCAGTATTTAGTAGAAGCACCCTTTTGATCTAATACAGCCACGAGTCTCTTTGGGGAAGATGCAACAAGTTTTTCACACCTGAATTTGGTGATCCTCTGCCATTCCTCCTTGCATATCCTCTCCAGTTCTGTCAGGTTAGATAGTAAACGTTGGTGGACAGCCATTTAGGTCTCTCCAGAGATGCTCAATTTGTTTTTAAGTCAGGGCTCTGGCTGGGCCATCAAGAACAGTCACAGAGTTGTTGTGAAGCCGCCACTCCGTTATTTTAGCTGTGTGCTTAGGGTCATTGTCTTGTTGGAATGTAAACCTTCGGCCCAGTCTGAGGTCCCTGAGCACTCTGGAGAAGGTTTCGTCCAGGATATCCCCGTACTTGGCCGCATTCATCTTTCCCTCGATGGCAACCAGTCGTTCTGTCCCTGCAGCTGAAAAACACCCCCACAGCCTGATGCTGCCCCCACCATGCTTCACTGTTGGGCTGTATTGGACAGGTGATGAGCAGTGCATGGTTTTCTCCACACATACCGCTTAGAAATAAGGCCAAAAAGTTCTCATCAGACCAGAGAATCTTATTCTCACCATCTTGGAGTCCTAAGGTGTTTTTTAGCAAACTTTCATTTGTCTTGCACTGAGGAGAGGCTTCCGTCGGGCCAATCTGCCATAAAGCCCCGACTGGTGGAAGGCTTCAGTGATGGTTGACTTTCTACAACTTACTCCCATCTCCCAACTGCATCTCTGGAGCACAGCCACAGTGATCTTTGGATTCTTCTTTACCTCTCTCACCAAAGCTCTTCTCCCCCGATAACTCGACGGGCCAGCTCTAGGAAGGGTTCTGGTCGTCCCAAACGTCTTCCATTAAGGATTATGGAGGCCACTGTGCTATTAGGAACCTTAAGTGCAGCAGAATTTTTTTTTTAACCTTGGCCAGATCTGTGCCTTGCCCAATTCTGTCTCTGAGCTCTTCAGGCAATTCCTTTGACCTCATAATTCTCATTTACGCTGACATGCACTGTGAGCTGTAAGGTATTAGACAGGTGTGTGGCTTTCCTAATCAACTCCAATCAGTATTAATCAACACAGCTGGACTCAAATGAAGGTGTAGAACAATCTCAAGGATGATCAGAAGAAATGGACAGCAACTGAGTTAATATATGAGTGTCACAGCAAAGGGTATGAATACTTAGGACCATGTGATATTTTCAGTTTTTCTTTGTTTATTAAATCTGCAAAAATGTCAAAAATTCTGGGTTTTTCTGTCAATATGGTTTTTCTTTTTTTAGGGTGCTTTGTGTACATTAATGAGGGGAAAAAATTACTTAAATGATTTTAGCAAAATGGCTGCAATATAACAAAGAGTGAAAAAATAAAGGGGGTCTGAATACTTTCCGTCGGTAACCACTGTTATCCTTTTTGCGACTGCACGCTATATCAAAATATCGCAATATGCATATCGCAAGGCCGTGCGATATCTGAATCATTTTAATAATAGGCTACTTAAATCAAAACGTTGCAAAAAGGTCAAAGTTTTAGTTTGACGCATATAGCAGAGAATTGCTTGACGTTAAAAAAAGAGTTGTGCAATAAGTTGCAGAAAAAAACTCTTTGCCTTCTCGTCTTGCTGTCTGACTCACACCTGAAGCACGCGCACAAGCCGCATCTCGCACAGCGTCTCTTCAGTTCTGCCGCACACGTGCAAAGCGTGCGCACACACAGAGAGACGCGTTTCAGACTGAGTTGATTCGTCTTTCGCATCTCCTCATGTTTGAACAGACACATACACACAGAATTATGCCAATAGTACCCGTCTCGACGATCATTCTCATAAACGCAGTCAGTTATTTTTTAAATGAATGTAAACAGCTGAGAAAGAAATAGAATGTGTATCATAGACTGGATCTGTGCAGTCAGATTTAAAGGGACAGCAGCCTATAAATACGTGCTGATGAATATGTCACTAATGTTAATCAAAACACAGCTTTAACAAAGATTAATCTACATTTAATTCATACAGTGAACACTATGCAGTGTTATTTTACACTTAATTATTACATTTCTGTACCTGAATACTACTATTTATTTTATCTATGCTTGTAAATTGTGTATTTTTTTTATTTATTTTTCTTTCTTTTTTTACTGACTGTTCACTTTAATCATGTTTGAACTTTCTCAGACATTAGTTTTTGCTGTGGTATATGAAGAAGTACTTACAGTGTGTGGAAAGCAAAGTTACAATGATATAAAAATAGTGTCATTAATTTTTTTTGTTTGCATGTTCACACTGATGTTAAAATTACATTTACATTACTTTTTATGTAATGCTAAAACACAGCTGGTCACTTTCAGAAGTTATAGTGATTCTTTATTTTCCAAGAAAGAATGTGAAACAAATTGGTTATATAATTTTCATTTTTAAATATTTTAAAATATCATTTAAATTGATTTTACACACTTTAAGCAATATCGTATATCGAATTTTTTAACAAGTTATCGCGTATTGCATTTTTTTTTTCAATATCGCACAGCCCTAATCCTTTCTACAGAATTCTGGATTATTTTCTATCATGATACATGAAGTTCTACTGAAAAATGATTATTGAAACAAACTGTAAGAAAAATAATGGAATCCAAATAGAATTGAATCAAATAGATGCTTTTATTTGTCAAATTGTTTTAAGTACATCTATGCAAAAATACATGGGACACTCAGTGTGAAATACACGCCATACAGTGCAGTACAAGATGCAGTATTGAATAGTATACAACATTATGCAAACTGTGAGACAGATTATAGATGGCTAGACAAGGACACGGAGGCCTATTCATCCTTTTGTCAATATTTATCGTACAGAGATGCCATGCATTTGTAGAACTGTAATTTAAATAGTCATGCATATTGCAATGAAAATTTATTCAACATAGTTTATTCAGAATGCATATTTAATAATTCAGCAATACTCCTTTATCTTCTTAGCTGGTGCAACTGCATTCTAACAAGTGCATCCGTCCTCTCTTCTGTCTCTCATGTAGTGGAGGACAGTGCACTAGGCTTTAGGGCACAGCTTGTTCTCTCCTTTTGCTACCTCATTCCTCTATCTCAGTGCTGACAGCAGTGTGCAGCTCCGAATGACTTCCAGGACAGGGATAGCAAAGTTCAGTACATCCACTGTGCTGAAGAGAACTTACTGTCCAGGTCTCTATGAAACATAAATATGTGGGAACCACAAGATGACACAAAACGTCTCTTCCATGTTACTCACATTTATTTTTTGTTCATCATGTATTGCTCACATATTATTGGTGGTTTGGATTTAGAAACATTATGTAAGGCTGCTTCACTTACACTGATTTCAAATAATGCTCCTAATGCATTTTAATTATCATGGACTGGAAAGTTGTGAAATATTAGATAATATATGACAAATCTAAAAATTCCACAGGAAAAATAAATTATGAAGCAATCAGGCATAATTGTTCTTGTCTTGTCTGTAATTGCCTGTAGTTTTTGATTGATTGTTGCTCATCACGTTGTATTTTTATGTTCTGTGTGAACAGACAAATTGCTTGTTGCTGAAATCTTATCACATTGCGCCTGATTAGGACACAGTGTAATGCTGCTTGTGAAAATGAACCACACAGTTAATAGATCACATTAGCATCACTACAGATGCAACAGATGTGCAGCTCATGACTGAGTGTGTTGGGAGTCTTCAGACTATGATTGGACACACCTGCCCTATAGAAGGTCACTGACTGACAGACGTTCATAGCAGGGCTCTAGCGTTCTCTGCCTGTCCCTGCTGCTTATTCTGTCTCTCGGGCACATGTGCCGTACACACGCCTCTGCTAAGCCCCACGAGCTCATCTCTGCTGGAGTCCTTTTATGAAAAAGAGACTTTCTTATTAATGTCACACGCTTCAAATCTGTGCAACACACTCTCAGTGCGGAGGGAAACGGGAAGAGAGGATTATCGGCCGAGAAAGACGTAGCCAGTGACAGACGAGGCAGGGAAATAAATACGCTCACACACCTGCTCAAAAACGGGCCGCATCGCACTGCTGCGACCTAAAAAACGCTTGCATGTGCCGCCTCACGTGTCCTACACAACTGTTTAAAGGGGTAGTTTAGATAAAAAAAGACAATTCTGTCATCATGTATACTCATCTGCATGTTGTCACAAAATTATTTTCAAATGAATGTTGAACAGGGACGGTCAGTCTCTGGCTATGATGACAAATGCATCATGAAAGAATCATAAAGTACACTGTAATTTTTTTGTTGTTGTAAATGAACATTAAGTATGCTTTGACAAAATAATATTTAAGTCGTTATACTTCAAATTTTCAGTTATTTCAATGTTACTTGCTGATTCTTTGTAAATAATGGTGAAATTTACTAGCAGTTTTTGAGTGAAAATTGTTTTCATCAAATATTTGTTTACTGTAGTCATTTTTTCCCAAGCTGTAGTGTGGGGTGTGAGGAACAGACCAAAATTAAGTCAAAAAGAAGTATTTGTCTGATAATCTTCTCTGCCACTGTAGCTGACAATCGGTTATGAGACATGCAAAAACCATTAACATTTATTAACTTCCTTTTTATTGTATGGAAAAGAGCAGCATGATCAGTTTGCTTTCTTTTTGTGCTCCAGAAGAAATAAAATCAAACTGGTTTGAAACAGAATGAAAATGAATAGATAATGGCAGATTAATGTCAGATATAATGGCAGATATAATGTCATTTATAGGTGAATTTGTTATTTATTATTATTAGTGCTTTGGTTAGGCCTTGTAGTGAGTTGTAACTGTTTGAGTCATTTGTTTTTCTTGTTCATTAAGATAAAGAATAGTACATTAGAAGCTTATCAGCTGAGGTTGCAGTGTTACCGGAGTTCGTCGGCTTTGCTATTTCTACACAGGCAGGCGGTCAGGTGATAAACATGTTCTTAAGTAAGTTCACTGGTACGCAGGTGTTTGGGTCAGCATTAGAATCAAGGCCACTCTGCATTGTTGTGGCACCCTATTATGCAAGTGGAAGCCAGTGATGTTACATCACAGCTTTCTTGTTCTTTCATCTAATGAAGTGGGACTTTGTCGTCCAGACACATGTCTGGTGAGTACACGGTGACTTCAGAGTTACAGATTTCTCCTGCAAATGCTCTACCACCACGCTGGGATCAGGAAATAAGAGAGGCCATGGTGTAAATTTGGTGCATCTATAAGTCAGGATACTACAAGATCAGTGCTCTTTGCAACAAGGTGAGTCAGTTTAAATGGAGAGTCAGAGTAACACGCACTATATGTCAACCAGGTTTCTTTGTGTAACTGGATATTCAAGAAGACATTTCTTTAATCAACAAGGAATCCAATAGTATGTTTGGCCTAAGTGACATCAGAAACGAAAAGTTGTAGTATGTAGTTACATTTTGATGAAGGATTATAAATACAAACCATTTTTTTCTTTGGAACATGCTCAGTAAGATCAGAAACATCCATTAAGAAAGTAAATATGGTCAATTTTGAATTCATTTTTACTTTAAAGGCTTGCTCTTGCTTGTGGCATAGATTCACTGAGATCTGAATAAAGCTAGGTAATGTAAAAAGCTAAAGGCCAGTGAGCACTGCAGCTGCGTGTCAGCCTGTAAACAACACTGCTTTCTGGGTTAGGGGTCGTTTATTTTGTCTTTCTGCCAGATATTACATCATACCAGCTGAAACTGCTAGATCTATGGGCCAACTGACCCGATGAAGGTCAAGTCCTCCCCTTGTTCATTTGATCAGACTGCAGTGCACCCAGACCACTGCGCCTCCAGTCTAAAGACATGAATGAATACTGCCGGCCCATGTTCAGAGAGAGAGAGAGAGAGAGAGCAGAGTGCCCGTCTTCTTATAAATGTTATGCACACTTGCCCTTCCTCTTTCTTTACAGATGTCTTTTTGCCGCCCTGCCTCCAGCTTCAGAAATGTTATTTGGCAGGCTTTTCTGATCTCATCTGATCCGTTCATGTTCGAGCTAGCTGCTTTGAAGAAGAGGAGAGAGAGAGTTGACAAAACCAAGCTGAACTCAATGAGACTTTCAAATTAAAGGGCTTATTTCTGTAGAAAATAGTGTGTTGTGATTATCTCCTGTCTTATTTTGGTTTTAATGTGTGGAATAATGTGTTTTCTTTCTGGTTTTGTTAATACAGTATTTGAAGTCAACATGAAATCAAAATGGACTTTATTTATGCTCTTATTACACGCTCCTGGTCCTATTGTGTATGATTCATCAGTGCATGTTATTCCTAAGAAAACAATGTTTGTGTTCGTAATCTTTTATCAATATTTTATCTGCCACTGCAAGCCTTTCTTTATCATCTGCCGTCACCTAGCTACTGGCTAATGTTACCCAATAGTCAAATACCTTTTTAGGCACTTGTTTTAGCAAACCCAGGTCTGGCTCCATTCTGGTATGCAAGGTCCGATTTTTGCCATTCAATCAATTCTTGATGGAAAAGATCAAGTACTGCTCTATATTTTTCGTTAAACTTTTTGTATCACTTGATTATTTAGTTTTATGTGCTCTGAAACATTTGTAGGCTTTGCCTTAAGTGTTCATTGTTTCCTTTGCATCAGTGCATCAATATGAAACCACATTCACAATCAATTTCTGTAATGAATGTAATGTCATTTTTCAATGAAACAGGATGTTCAAAGAAAACCCCCCGCAATTTTATACATCAGAAATTGATTGAAATGTGAAAAGTGCCCATTTCGTGCTAGAATCGAGCCAGACCTGAAAGCAAGTTTGCTGAAACAGTCTTAAAGGGGTCATATGATGCTTTTTTTTAAAAGATCATTATTTTGTGTATTTGGTGTAACAGAATATGTTGACATGCTTTAATGTAAAATAAAAAAACACATTATTTTTCAAATACTGTACATTATTGTAGGTTCTCTATGCCCTCCTCTCTCAAACGTTTAGTTTTCTACAAAGTCCCTCCTTCCGACAACTGCAGTCTGGCTCTGATGTGGCCACTGCCCATTTCATTGTGATTGCCGAACACCGCAAGCCCATCGTCGGAAATGTCAGCGCCCCTTACTCATAATCGCGATCTTCATCTATTTAAAGACAGTAATAATGTCATATTTTACCATCATTCAGCCCGAAAGGTAACAGCACCGTAATGATGCAGTACACAAGCCGCGGTTAAGACAGCTGACTCTACTGTGATGTGACCACCCCCCACCCTCGCGCTCTCTCTCTCTCTCTCTCCTCTCTCCCATCACCTAAACATAACTCGCGTCGGGCACACACACACACACACACACGATGCGCAAAACTCTGCATTTGAACATTCAATAGCAAATACTTAAACTAACAACAAAACAGTAGCTGATTCAGAAGCGCCAGATTGTCATAGTCAGAGTTACCTCCTCTCCTAGGTTCATGAAACATCGTCCATAAAATGCATTGCTGTTCTGTTGTAAGTAATCTTAAAGATTTCTAAATGCGTCTACTTTAGGAAGGCCAAATAAAGTGCTTTGCTTTCTCCTAGAAACACACAGGTTCTCCCTGACATGGCTGCTTCAACATTTAACTGTGGTTACTGAAACCACGCCTGCTTTCTTTGCGTGCACATTTGGGCGCATTATGCAAATATTCCCACATAGTGACCTAGATATGTGGGGGCGTGTTAGAACGAGCCGTTTTAGGGGGCGTGGCAGAGTCTTAACTTTGATAAAGAATATCTCTTTGGTTTTGAGACTTTATTCTTTGCAACTTTACAGATCTTATCTATGCACAATCAGCTTGTCACACTCCAACAGAGAAAGAAAACTTGAAATCGCATCATATAACCCATTTATAGCTATAAGAACTGTATGCACTTTAGGTAAGTCAGGTGGAAAGGTTGTTTTCAGAGGTTTTTTATGAAAACACAAGACAGTTCTATTGTGCACTTATGAATCTGGCATGATAAGTCCAGGAATGAGTATTAAGAAAGTCAAAAAGTTGACATTTGATTTCATATTTGATTTGTTTCTGTTCATATCCATACCTAAATATCTTCTCTAAAGCTTTAGATTCTGTTATCTTATGCAACAGCAGATGCACAGAAAATCTAAAATGCTTTGGGAACACAGAACAGATGTTTTCATCTGCCTGAAGAATTTTATTTCTGTGCAGAGATGGTGCCCTGAAAATATCTTGTTCTCAGAATGCACTCACTGCGGTAGCTGTGTATTATTTATAGCTTTACTTTTCGTTTTTTCCGTGTGACCTCATTTTCGGCGGGAGGAGGTTGGGGATGATGAGTTTGACAGCGACCGCAGCACGAGAGAGAGAGAGAGGCTGTACAGACACAGAAGCCTTTTCCTCAGCCAATTGGAATCAAAACAGGATTGGCTAGGATGAATGCATGCCATGGCTTCTGTTGTTTTTGTCACTCCCCTTATTCCACACGACCATAGTTAGGTCTTTGCACCCCAGTCTTGGACATTTTTTTTGCACATTAAAAAATACACCCTCAAGTTTTGTCAATCATGTTTACACACTGCCTCTGAAATTTTCGTTCGTCATAAAAAAAAAATTCGGATCGGGTTCCATTTTCTGCGTTTTTGCCATCCGTAGCAAGCATTTTGAGAGGTTGTGACAATTAAGACCCCATACACGGACGGGCAAAAATCCAAATGCGTCTGACAAGTTGATCACTTTCGTCTCACAGTAACAAACTGAGCCACTGACCATCCTGAAGCAACTTTTAATCGTTCGGGAAACGCGCGCGCCTATAAGAGTTGCTCTCCTTCTTCTTCTTCTCTACTCTATAATCAGCCATGGATAGCCCAATATTTCCTCTTTCTTTTTTATTGTTGTAGACGAGAGAGGACACAAATCGTCCTCACATCCTTGAATACTCCATTTTGTACTGTTTGTGCAAATTTTTTCACAACGGATTAATAAGACGCTCCGGACTCGTTGTGCAGGTTTTCTGGTGTGATATTTTTAGGATGACAAAAAAAAAAAACGCATGCGAAAATTTCGGACTCTGTATGCAAGGAGTCTCCTATAGCCAGATGTGACTGACAGCGCAAATTCTGGTGCTTATATACAGCACTATAGACAGTTAGTATAACTTGTAACACTATTGTGTTTCCATGCACTAGCCAATTGGATTACAGTATTCCTGATGAAGTAATATAAGCATTATATAGTCATTGAGCTGACTGTTCGTGGTCCAGTAACGTGCCATCACAGGAGACTAGTCCAGAGTTTTGACTCTGACCCAGATACTTCTGCGTACTCAACACTGAAAAAAATGGCTTTTTGATTTTTAAGGCAAGTGATTACACACAATTTATCATAAGTTTAGATGTATATTTTTAGTTGAACTTAATCTTTAGTTGAACTTAAACTTAATTGTTTTTGTGTTAAATCACCTCAATTATGTTGAGTAGATTCTAATATATTCAGAATGTGTTTTTGAGTAAATAGAAACCTGACCTGTTAGTGTTTGACCTTCTTTTATGTTGTACATTTAAAAGGATTTCTGCAGCAACAGCACAGCACAAGTAGGAAGTTATCACTGCACTGGCATTAGCACAGCTACTGCTCATTGAGAGACGCAACATACTGTATATTAACGTTTTAATACAGCCAACCATAAGCACTACTTTTCAACACAATGGCAACCATAAAAACTTCAGCATAAACAGAAACTCTCGAAAACGAAACATTAACAGTGCTTTCCTTCCACTCACAAACATGAAACAACACTTGATTTCAACATTTACTCCCCTGATTCCGCATGTTGCAAAGCATGCCGTGAATTAAACATCCACTACCCAGTTTCAGTTAATTCAACAAAAATTATTCATGTCATGAGTTTCAACATAAATGGCTTCAATTTTACATATATTTAAGTGTATACATCACAATTAAATTAAGTTAGGAAAAGATGTTTAGCAATTGTGTTGCTTAAACAGAACAAGCAGCAAAAATATATTTTTTTCAGTGTACACTACAAGAAATGTGATGCATCAAACCTATAATGCTCCTACTGTAATCTATATCTCATTTCGTACTAGTTTGTGATAACTTAAAGGCTCTGTATAATGTTAGAACGAAAGTGAACGAGGTCGCAGCTTGCCTAGAATAGAAATGGGCTTTTTGAAATATTCATGCAATAAACTGCTCCCAGTCTGAGACTAGAGAAACTGGCTGTTGTTTGGTGGAAGGGACAGCGTTCACTCAGGAAGTTTGTTCGGCTGCGATTGTACACTCAGCGAAACCCTATCAGCACCAGAGCACTGCTGATAATGAAACTGTCATTTGCATATTCCAGCTGGCTTTGATTTGAAAGCCACAGCTCTCTCTCTCTCTCTCTCTCTCTCTCTCTCTCTCTCTCTGTTGTTGAAATACCTCTCTTCCCTCAAATCCAATGTTGTAAGTGGAATTTTGATTAATTCGCAAAGGAATTTTTTAAGCTTAATTGCTTTAAAAATCCAGCCATCGATAAAATAAGCCGTTAATTGTTTGAGTATTTCGTAGACGATCCTCCAAGGGCTCTTTGACAGTAGTTGATGATATAATTATCCATCATAGTTTGTGGAGAGATTTTCCGTAGCCAGAGGCTCTCAGGAGATCAAGCTCTCCACCCAAGACATTCACACTGTGTGGAAGATCGGAGCATTGTTTGATGGATTTAAACCTATGTACTAGTTCTTCTTTACAAATTTTACTTTACATAAAATAAATGGCTACAAGCAGCGGAGGAGGTGAAGTAAATTGAAAAATCACCACAAACACAAGTGTTGAAGTCCCGGTGGGTGACTCACAGAACGGTTAGTTTACTACTTTTAAAAGCTGTGCAGTTCAAATCCTAGAAGTTCCGGACACCCCCGTTCACATTAGAGCCATCCATAATGCTTCACTGGTTTTCACAAAGGCGCCGCTATTTTTACAAGCCCAGCTTGAAAGAGCACACACAAATTGATATCATGAGGCAAGGCGACCACAATCTCCCTTTTATCTGTCCAATCCCTGAGAGCAACAAGTGGGCCTGTTGACAGGGAAACAAAGGGATGACTGTCTGGCCCCAGGGTCTTCCTCTGAGCTCCAGAACAGAGCTGCTGCTACCTTTAGAGAGTTGTTCTGTGAAAACACTGCTCTGTCATTCAGCTCATAATGTGTGTGCTGTGATGTATAAGCATATATCGATAATGCAATTAAATTAGTCTTGCAGCCACAAAATATAGCTAAAAATAACACAAACATTTATTTTAACTTAAAGGGATAGTTCACCCCAAAAAATGAAAACCCTGTTATCATTTACTAGTGATGCACTGAAATTTTTTTTTTTTTACCAAAACCTTTCATGGTGTCATGTTTTCAGGTGATAAGCCAGTTTTAAACAATGTTAATAAACAAACAGTTTTGGTGACCATTGACTGAGTAAATGATTTTTGGGGGTTGAACTGTCCTTAACGGCTGTTAATGTTTCTCCTTAGTGTCCATACATTTTTTGTTTGGGCCTTGGGAGTATATATACATAGTACATCAGGCTGTTTCAACACTTTCCAAGATACTTCCCATTTAAGACAAATCTATATCTAATCTTCATGTGTTCCACAAAAGCATTCATGAATGATGTGTTGGTCAATGCTAAGCCACTCCATATCAGATAAACCAGATTTTTTTGGATTTGTAATTGATGGCATCTCATGTGAGTGAATATCATGTTAAACAAATTTTTCAACAGCATCATTCATTTCTTTGTGTAAAACTTTTTAATGAGGAGCAAATCTCTTAAGGCCAGTCAACAGATGTGGAGCGTGTGAATTGTGTAATAAGTCACTGGAGTGTCACAGCAGCAGCAAGTGTGTAAATAGTGTCTTTGTGTCCTATTTTAGAAGCAGTGCACAGTGACAGACTGAGATGGCTCTTTGGCTGTTATTTGTGCCTATATCTTCTCAGCAACCACATGAAAGCAATTTAGTTTGTGTCCTGCCGTCTCTACTGTACATTTAGTGACTGCCTGTCTCACAGATGAAAAGCTCCTTAAAAATACTTCTGGATTCACTGCATGCTGATTATGTAACAATCATATTCATACACATGCACTCATCACAACATATTTGATGTTACTGTAGGGAATGTTATTAATAGACCATGCTTTTGCTCATATTTGGATTCTGTTGGCTACAAGTGGATTAATTGATGTTGACTTGTGCTTGTCTCTTAGTTTAGTGTGTTCTGCAGAGCCCTTGTACACTGCTGATCAAGATCGACACACTCAACAAAGAGCAATAGATTTGTTTCTGTGGCATTATAACAAAGATTTTAAGGCCTGAAATATAGTTTATGAAGTACTGTCAATGACAAAGCAAAAGTGCGAAGAACCGAGCAGCTGAGCAACTTAAATATCCAAAGACATATTGTCTATTATTGTTGTTTTATTATATTACAGCACCCAGGCTTTTCATCTCATTACATTCAAATCACATTGTATCAGTGCAAGAAACACTGGTCTATTGGCTTATGGACAAACGTACTATAATATGATGTTCTTGAAGATGTATTTGTTGATTTGTAAATCAGCATATTTGGGTTTAAATGTTTCATACACAGTTTTTTCAGATCTCTGGCGTGGAGAGTCATGGCTTGCATTGCCTTGACATGGTCATTTGCCTGTGGTGACGTTTGTGTGATTTGTGTTATGATTTGCAGTGCAGGTGATGTGCTGAAAGAGAGAGAGAGAGACAGAAGGAAAACAAAGGCCTATTGACAGTCAGATGAATGCCAGATGAATCTCACAAACCAACCAAAGCTTCCAGTGCTACCATTCACAGATTTGTTCTTCTCCTTGAGCCTCTCAACGCCAGCAGCAGACAGACAGATTGCAAGAGCTGCTTTATGATTGAGAAAAGAAGTGAAATACAAGCAATAGCCCCAAGTTCATTTGGGAGTACACTAGCAAATGGATCCATTTTTTATTGCATTTACATCACGACATAAGACATGCTTAAGATGAAAAACTTTGATATGGAATTGACTCATGAACAAAGATGGAAGGTGAACAGAAGACACAACTATCTGTTTCAAACTGAAATCTCTTTTGTAAAAAATTCCTTTACTGAATATATCTTAAATTAGATATTTTGCTATGATAATTTGGTGCCTGGGACCATGTCTGGGAGTGACACAAATAGTTAAAAACCCTCAAATAGATGTCTGTCTGCCTACATAAGAGCATTTTGATTTCATTTGGTCTCTCAGGCTACTATAGCTGTTGTTGGCCTGCTCACCGCTCTGCTGCCTGTTTGTCTGAGCAGCCTGATGTTTTTTAAAGGGGTCATGTGATGCTATTTTAAAGATCATTATTAAAGATCATTATCATACAGAATATGTTGACATGCTTTAATGTTCACAAAACACATTATTTTTCAAATACTGTACATTATTGTAGGTCCTCTATGCCCCGCCTCTCTCAAACACGTAGTTTTCAACAAAGCCCCCTCCTTTGACAAGCGCAGTCTGCTCTGATTGGCCAGCTGACCCAGTGCATTGTGATTGGCCAAACACCGCAAGCACGCGTCGGAAATGTAACACCCCTTTCCATATTCGCGAGCTTCAGCTTTCAAAGTAATATCAAGACAGTTAATAATGTTGTTAGTTTTACCATCAGTTCAAGCCCGAAAGGGCAACAGAGTCGCGTGACAGACACAGTGATGATGCAGTACACAAGCCGCGGTTAAGACAGCTGACGTGCTATGATTTCACTCTCCTGTGATGTGACCCTGTTCCCCTCACACACACACACACACACGACGCGTTACTCTGCGCTGCGCAAAACTCCACATTTGAACAGTCAATAGCAAATACTTAAACTAATAACAAAACATACTTACAGTCGCTGATTCAGAAGCGCCAGTTTGTCATAGCAAAGTCGGAATTGACCCTCTTTTTTTTTATTTTTTATTTTTTGAAATAGACTTTGTGCACAGCCAGCCTTGTACTCTTCTAGGTTCAAAAAGCTGTCGTCCATAAAATGCGTTACACAAGTTAGAACATCTGGGTTGTGCTGTTCTGTTAAATCTTAACCAATGATTCCTAATTTCTACTTCCGGAAGGCCAAATAAAGTTCTTTTTCTTTCGCACTGAAACACAGCGTCTCCCTGACATGGCTGCATCAACACTACTGCTGTTCCTGAAACCACGCCTTCTTTCTTTGCGTGCACATTTGGGCGGCATTATGCTAATATTTCCACATAGTGACGTAAATATGTGGGGGCATGTTAGAACGAGCCATGTTATGTAGCCGTGGTTGACTCTTATTTTTATAAAGAATATCTCTTTGGTTTGAGACTTTAATCTTTGCGACTTACGGATCTTCTGTATGCACGAACAGCTTTTAACACCCCAAAGACAAAAGAAAACATGAAATCGCATCATATGACCCCTTTAGGTCTCTGCCGTGTTAATGGTCTGATGAGGGATTCCTAGGTCAAACACTGAACAACCCCTGTGGCCACCTCCTTCGCCAGAACAAGTGTTTGAGATATCACTAATAAACACACATACCGCTACAGGAACCACTGAAGATTGTAGATTAGATTTATGCTACCATTCATTTTCTGAAATCATTTGTGTTAACATTTCTAAATAAAAAAAGAGCAGAGAGGTTAGATAAATCAAGAGAGAGAAGCTCAATATCACTCAACACTTCAGCCAGTGAAATGCTGCCGAGGCCCTTGTCAGGACATCTGAAGACAGGTTTGCTGTGTCGTCTCTTGGGCAGCTGGCAGACAGATTAACAGGCCCTGCAGTAAAAGGGATATTCCTGGAACGTTCACCCGTCTGTCCCCAAACCTGATCCACACAAGCTGCTCTCACTGCACTGAAGATTACGCTCTCTTATTGATCGGGAATCATATGAGCTTGCTGATTAAAATCTTCACTGGTGAAATTCTTCCTTCTTGGCACACGGCGCTTTTCTGGGCTGACGCATAATTGGCACCATATTTCATCTTCATGACCTTAAAAGCAGGAGATAAGGTGGCGTTCGCTGAGGTTTATGCCAGAGCGTTTGCCGGAATGTTAATTGCATGAATGTGATCACAGCTGCCAAGCTGCTACCTGACCCTATCAGAGCGGAGCAATTTGAATGGTGAAAGTTATTATGCAAAACAGGCAGAACAGAAGAGGAACACTCGATTAAATGAAATGTCACAGTGTCTGGAGCTTCCGTTTTGCATTGGAGAAAATAGGGAAAAATTATCAAAACCCATAAAGCTTGGAATGAAAACAACTAAAACTGACTAAAACAAAAATTGTGACTTTTGATTAAGCTGACACATCCTTCTAAATGAAGAATTACCATTATTTCCCCCGTAAAAAAAAAAAAAAAAATAAAATTTTATTTTTACAAAAGCCCATGTACATTAGGGAATGTACAGAGCTAACAAGTACGTGTGATTGGCTGAGAAATCTGATGACGTGACACATGTTATTAAAGTCTCATTCAGAAATTGTGATGTGAGTCATTAACATTTCTAAATCTGGTTCTTCAAGTGTATTAACTCATGTCCTGCATATCTGTGTAACCTGTTAAATCACTTCTGTTCTGCTGGCTAAAGCATGTCTGCTTCACAAACCTCGCATTATTCAAAAACAAGCTAGTTTCTGTTGATGTGATGATGACGGGAAATTCCTTGCTGATCTAGATAAGCTTCACATTTTCCCCAGTCACACAAAACCCGTGCTGTTACCTTTACCTGCTTTTCGGTTCACTTCATTCCCTGAGTCTATTATGGCTGTTTCTGTGTTTTCAACACAGTAGTTTAGACTAGGATCTTTACTGATCTTAGATCCATCCATCATAAAGCTCTAAATATGCCCCGTCCTTTGTGTGTCTATTTACAAAATATTTTGGCTCATTTGATTGACCTTTCAGCTTAAAATAAAAAGTGCGTTCAGCATAATTTATGAATTTACTTCTTTTTTTTTTACATTTAAATCCATTCCAGATAAGGTGACCATATTGTACTTAAAAAATAATAATAATAAATAAAAAGTGTGTTTACATTAGTTTAATGTGTTAGGAATCATTAATCAAAGCATAAATATACTATTTATGCAACTTGTTAAGTATTGTTCATTGTTAGCTCACAACAACTAACACAGTGACTAATGTTAACGAGTCTTGTTGTAAAATGTTTAATGTAGTTAATTTAGCTCACAAACTAATTTAGTTTAGATTTTCATTTGGGTATGTAGATGGAGTCAGCCGTACGTTATTGTACCTGAAGCTGCACAACGTTTTTTACGCCATTGACACATACTGCCTGAGTAAAACCTTTTCAGATTGGTAACTGGGATGAATTCTGAGACTCAACACCACATAGCTCATGCTCCCTGTTTAAATGCTGTGATCTGTTGATGGAGTGTATGTGATATGCGAATCCGGCTTTACGCTTGCTGAAGGTAATGGTTGAAAAGTAGTTTGACCAAAAGCATGTGGGGATTTGTACATTGTACCTAATCAGCCAGTTGTGGCACGCGGAATGTCAAAGAAATGCGCAGCGCAGGTTTAAAAGCATGAGGACTGTGGACACATCAATAGGAAACCAAAGCCAAAATCTGGATATTTTAGGCAATTTAGAATTCCTGGCCTAAAGAAAAGGACATGTTTTAGGGAAAAAGAGGATGCATGTTCACCCTAATTCCAGAGAATACCACAGATTTCCAAAATCAGCACAGAAAAAAAATGGCGTAAGCATTACTTGTTAGTAATGCATTTACTAATAAAAGACTTCTGGCAAATAACAGCAGCATGTCTGTAATTTTTTTAAGCAATGCTGTGTTTGACTGCGCGCTGGCAGCGTACTGAGGGAAGGAAGGAAGGAATGAACGCGAGACGTGGGATTGGGTTTCTGCGCGTGAAAATGGTCTTTGATCATGGTGGAGCGCTTTGGGTCTTTTGAGCATGACAGCTCGGGTGCCAAGAACACACTGCGGCATAGATGCTCTGGACTCCAGCAGGCTTTTATCATGCTGTCTGAGAGAGAGGGAACACTCACGCACCCATACTCATTTCCTGCCACTTCCTGCTTTTCAACACAGTCGGCTTCAAATGTCATGCTGTTATCTTCACTGGCTCTTCATTCCTGATGTGTGTGTGTGTGTGTGTGGTGTGTGCCTTGTTGCTGTTTATGTAGCACATGCGGTGCCTGTGCTTTTTGATAAAGCCATTGATACATGACTGTTAAAATTGCATTTGCTAGCATTCTAGGTATATTATAGGGATAGTTCCACCCAAATGGAATCGGGTGATCATTCCTTACTTCTTTCTCTTGTAAACACAAAGATAGATATTTGGATGATGATATTTGCGAATGTTTTTTTTTGGTCCCATGAGTGGAAGTCAGATTAGTTACCAAAAACTGTTCGTTACCAACAAGTCTTAAAAAATTAAAATTTCCATAGAGGAATACAGGTTTGGAGTGACATGAGGGTGTGTAAATGAGTGAATTGTAATTTTTGAGTTAATTGCAATTCTAATTGATCTAATTGACTGGTGAAAAGTGTGTCTAACATTGGTGGTGATTGCCAATATTTTATATTATAGTATTCAAATCGTGTGGCTTTTTGAGGATTCTGCTATTACTTTTCTAAGCAATTGAACTTAAGATTGTGTCTGGCAGAAAATAAAAGGGGCTACAATTTCCCATAGGCTTGGTTAATATAATTTTCCACAGTCCTGGTTACATCTGCAGAAAAGTTGTTTTAGTGGCAGATACTATTGACTTTTTTGCTTTAGAATAATGTGCACTGATGAAGTGTGCAAAAAGGCCTGATACTTTATTAAAGAGTCCTCTAGAAGTGACCCGGGTTGTCCTTTAAAAGCTGCTTTAACATCTTTTCATTGGTTATCTTAATCATTATGCCTGTAGCCTGTATATGTAGGGCAAACAGAGCTGTGTTATTTTCTCACAGTTTCTGTCTTTGCTTCAGGAGACTGAACATGGTGTCCTGCCCTTGAGGTGGGCACAGCCACTGGAGTGTGAGGAAGCCCACCCTCACTCCTGCCTCTCTGACCGTGTCCTGATCGCTCCAGTGGGCACACACATTTCCCTTTAATCCTCTACTGTATTACACATCACGTCTGAGCCAAGGACAACCTACCTGCGAGCCAAACGCCTGTCCCTTCATTTTAATTTATGTGGATTATTGTGTCCTCTCTGCAAGTGCGTCCGATGACTAATGGGTTTCAGCAGGCTTGTATTTCTGCCCAGCATGGCCGTTTGAATACAGAGCTGCTGAGAAAGTCGCCTGGACCCGTGAAGAGGAAAACGTGTCCAAGGCCTTGCTTACTAAAGCTTTATATGCTTTTTAAAGGGACAGTTCACCCAGAAATGAAAATTGAAATTTGCTCAGCCTCATGTCATTCCAAACCAGTATTTGACTTGCTGTGGAACATAAAATAAGACACTGAATTTCCTGGCAGAATGAGAATAGATGCTAAATAAACAGCACTCTATCGCAGTAGTCCATGTACGTGTGTGGCAGTGGCTGATGCTCAGTTCCCATCACCTCCACAGACTAAATAAACAGACAAACCACCCAGCGAGCCCATCGGAGGAGCATGCAGAACAACCTCTGTTTTTCTTTTCCTTCTGACCCCTTTCTTTCTTCTCTTGTCGTTCTGTGGCTCTGGATTGTCTGTGAATGGATCTGGATGGGGAAAGTGTCCATCAACACCAGGCCTGTGGCAGGTCTGACTAAAAGTGTTATGGTATTTGGAGAAGAGCCTTCTTATAAACACATGCCACATATTACTCCAATATTTATTTTTGCATACCCAGTCTATAATGTGATTTACTGTATTTTACATTATATATATATATATATCCGTCTCTCTGAAATTAATTTGAACTTATATGAAAAACTAAAGTTTTTTGTGAAAGACCGGTGGATTACAAAGTTATTTTTCACTCTCCCTCCGGTTACTTTTTAATACTGTAAATAACTCAACTTTACCACCATATACATATTAATGCAAGGGGAAAAAAGAATAGAAAATGACCTTTGAACTATTCAAAGTTTTTAAATACATAGCATAAGTCAGCCGTTTTAAAGCTTTTCTATTAGCACTAGTTTGAATAGCATAAATAACATTTTCAATTTCTGCAAAGACTACTGATAAAAAGGTTCTTTTTAGTTAGCTAATTATTCGAAAACTTGAATGCGACCTACACCTTGAGTCATTTAAGTTCTGATTCGTGAGTCGTTCAGTCCAATTTAAAGGCCAATCAATCGGTTCATTACAAAGAACCGGTTCCAAAAAATGATTCATTCACGAATCTAGATGATCCGATCGCAGTAGTTCTTCAGCTAACCAACTACTTGAAATAATCAGTAAATAATGATTTAATTTTCAGTCGGTTCCTCACACAAAAGTATCATTTAGAATATAGCTTACGAATATAGACTAATGTTTTTCTTTTCCAGTTTATGCCACGTGGCCACCATAAATTGTATAGAAAAGACATGCATAATGATTCTTCAGGAATAATTCTTTAATGTTGAACAGGAAAATTAAGAGCAGACTATATAGATTTGTAACGACACGAGGGTAAGTTATTTAATCAAATCAAACGTCTTCATCTTGAACATCCTTATTTTTCATTGACCAACATGCAATTAAAATTAGGCTTTTGGTTAAGCTGTTTTTAGTCAGCTTCAAAAGTTTGACAATTATGAAAACACAATGTATAAATAAAGTTCGTGGGTTCAATTCCCAGGGAACACACAAACTGATAAAAAAATGTATAGCCCTGATGCCCTGTACCTAATGCATGGCTGGACTGGACAAAAAAAAATCGGCCCTGGCGATTTTTTGTCCAGGCGGGCCCCACCCCTTCGAGATATATATATACATATCATACACAACCATACAGTAAATTATTTGAACAGTAAGATTGGGAATGTTTTTTTAAAAGAATTCTCTTTCTCTTTCGCTCACAAGCTGCATTTATTTGATCCCAATACAGCAACAGCAGTAATATGTGAAATATTTTTACTATTTTACAATAACTGTTTTCCATCTGATATATTTTTAAAAGGTAATTATTCTGCGTTTCACTGAATTTTTAGCATCATTACTCCCAGTCACAATGATCCTTCAGAAAATCCTTCAAAGCTTCTGATTTGCTGCTCGCAAAACATTTAGTATTATATGTTGAAACAGCTGATATAATTGTTTCAGGTTTCTTTTGATGACGAGAAATCAGAATAAACATTTGATGAATAGAATGTTCTTTTGTAACATTACAAATGTCTGAAGTCCCTTTTGATCAATTTAAAGCATCCTTGCTAATAAAAGTGTTAATTTCTATCATTTCCCAAGGAAAAAAAATATTCTGACTCCAAGCTTTTGAATGGTATAGTGTTTAATGTTACAAAAGCTTTTTATTTCAAGTAAATACTTATCTTTGGATCTTTTTTATTGGATCGTTCTTACTGTTCAAAAAAAATTTGACTGGTAGTGTATGTATGTATGTATGTATCACACTCAGGCTTCATGCCACACTCATGTATTTATTTTGGAGGTGCACGAGGGGAGGGGGGGGGGGGGGGACCTTAAAATGCGGCCGTCCCCCGGGAAAACGCCCGTATCCGATTACCATCCAACCTGGCCTGTAAATCGCTTTGTATAAACGTCTGCTAAATGCATACTTTAATTTTATTTATTTATTTATAAGATGGTGCCATTATGGTTATTAACGTGAACGGTTCTGGATTTAGTTCTTTTCATGGATGTCACAAGGGTGCAGAGTTTCAATGCTGAATTTGTTGTCATGCACATGACCTGTTGTTACCAATAGAGGGCAGTCAAACTATGCACACAGAGCTCACACATGAATATTGCAATAATGTTGAGGTGTTCATTTGCATTTTTATTTATTTGCTTTAGCATGTTTACTCATTTCAAAATCAATGTAACACACTGGGAAATTCCCAGCATCTTATTTGGCCCTGAAGCATCAGAATAGTTTCAAAGTCGGCCACACTGGAGCTTGCTTATTTTTCATGCACTTTGGCATCATCTGACACGCTCATTGGCACCAGAATTTAATGTATTCACAGAGGTGTTTTAATATTTGATTTTGTTCATGAATGCTTCACTCTTTTCTAGGAATTGTTGAATATTCCTAATGCTAATTTAGAATGTCTTTTGAGATCCTTTTGCTATTCTTTTCCAGGTGGAATGATCAAATGCACGCATGTCTGTGTGAAAAGATATAGGCGCTGGCGACAGGCCTGTCTGCGGGGCTGTGGTGAGTCTGGGTTACCCCAGCTGGATATGCTTGTTTATGCTTCCATTTCAAGGCGGCTAGAGGACAGCGTGCCCGTCGACACAGGTGTGCAAACCACAGAGTCTAACAAAGAGGGTGTATTATTAAAACTCAAGCAGACATTCATCTTTTAGTTCTTTATATACGCTTTGCGCATGTTATTCGATTTTGCTTTTGAAAGGTGAAAACAAATCACATATAAGGGGGGTTTCTATAATCTTTTAAGTGCATTGAATGTGACATCTGCTG
>JADLZN010006496.1:0-64318 GCA_018155175.1 Sinocyclocheilus anophthalmus
GCATCCTTCAGGTCAATCACTGTAAACCAATCTTGGTGGAACACGTGAAAATCAGCCTCTGCATCAACATCCCGAACGGGAGTTTGTACAAGATTCAAGACCCGACTTCATCTCTGTTGGAGGGACAGACTCTATAAAATCTTATATGTAATGGCCTCATTTACTTTCAGGTGAGTTTAATTTAATGGAACAAATATGCACTGTGAAATATGTGATGTGAAAATATTTGCACTATTGAGAAATTATCAAGCAAGTTCCTATTATAATAGGAAGTGTTTGCTCAACATCACATTTTTTACACAGATGTCTTTACTTTCCAAATAAGTTTAAGAGTTTAAGATTCTTATCTGATTGAATAATCAGAAAACAGACTGTATAAATATGGATCAGCTCATCAGAGGCTACATCTACACCTTTGACTGTGACAGCAGAACCATGTTCTCTCTCAGTGTCCTCCTGCTTACCTGTAAGTTTCTTTCATCTGATTAAATTGCAAAGTCAGACGCACAGTGGACACTATTGTATAGTTGCACTTTTAGACATTTGGGCTAAATTTAGGGTTGAGAACAGTTTGAATGACTTTAAGATTAGCATTGCACAGGGATGTTAATCATTTATCTTCTGTTGTTGTCTTACAGTGGTGCTTCTGAACTCCAGATTGCTGATATCTGCAGGTATTTCATTATCCATGAACCACATCAACAATCAGCAGTTAAGCAAAGATTACTTGACTGAATTGTCCAGCTTTAAATTTCATATAGTTGTTGTTTATTTGGGTGGGTTGTGGTGTGAATATGTCACTACTGTATGTTTTTATTATTCTTATTTACATTATTAGGTTAGTTCAGGTTATATATGTCATGTGGTGCAACTCCCCCAAAACATAATGATATTAGTACATTTGTAAGAACTTTGTATGTGTTTTGTACTAGTGTTGCTTTTTATTGGACAGCCTTATATGTAAATCTGTCAGATTTAGTATTTTCCTATTTTGAGTTTATTGTTTTTATCCTTATAGTTTGTCAATCACACCTTGTTACAAATGACAAATAATATCTTGAAGCTGCACTCTTTAATTTTTCAGCGACTGTAGTTACATGTGATGGCTTTGTACAGTATCTCAGTTGTGGTAAGATGTTGTTGTGTCTAAAGTTATTTATTTATATATACTATTGTTATTGTTGTGAACAGTAATCCATTGTGAAATGATATTTTTCTTCTGTTCAGATACTGGTGTGATCAGTGTACAATCAGCAACATATGGCCGCACAAGCAGCCAAATTTGCAGCTTTGGACGACCACAAAGTCAAATATCTAATACTTGGTGTTCAATAAATGTCCCTGTGATCTATAAACGGTAAGAGGAAATACAGTGCACAGCATAAATGAGTACACACCCTCTGAAACTTAAATTTAGCAGTTACTCTTTACTTAGAAGACATGTTAAGGTTCTTTGGAGATGTAATGTTCCAAACAAAGCCTGCTTGATCAATTACCAAAGAAGAATGCCAAAATTATTCAGCAAAATAAGATTTTCTTATCAAAGTGATAAAATTTTGTGTTGCAAAAATGAGTACACTCTCCTGAAAGTTACTAAATAAAACAAACAAAACAAAAGTGTATAGGTTTAAGGCTATTTTAGATCAACAGGTAAGTATATTGAACCAAAACTGTTCCTGACAATTAAAAGTGTTTTATAGCCCACTGAATCATACTCAGACCTAATACTGGCAGCAGTGGAACCACTTGGGAGAGAACTGCCAGGTGATTTATTTCATAGCATAAAAGAGGACAGTGGTACAAGAGGAATACCAAATTATTGTTTTAAGTGTGAAAATATAGCAGAAGTAGCACCAACATTCAAAAACTATGGACTTGTGATAAGGCTCCTGAAATAATCAGGTCTTCAATTTAAGTTTTAATTTAGTGATGAGTGAGTTTTTGCTACATAAAGAGCATGAGAAACACTGTGAAAGTGTCTCAGAGCCGGTAAAAGCTGTGAAAAGAGTGACACTTTTTCTCACAGAGTATGACGCAGCCTGCAGAAGTGACATGCATGGTTGTTGTCACCACTAGAATTACCGACTGTAGCCAAAGCACAATAAACTAATTTAACCTCTTCCAGGGCCCATATTTACAAAATAGAGACTTCTGGGAATCCATACTCTTGTCTCAAGAGACCAAATCAATCATTTCGGATCCAAAAGCATCCAAAATGTTCTGGTGTTGCTAGAGGAGGAGTACAGAGAGAAGTGCCTGGTTCCCACAGTGGTGTTCAGTGGTAGTAAAGCTCTTCTATAGGGTGTAATGAGGTGGGGGGGGGCTTGACGATGTGAGGTATTTTTTTTAATCACTGCTGGCATTAATTCCACCCACGTCTGTGTGATGTAATACAAAAACTTGAAACAGAAGATGCTACCCTCCCCTCATTCCCTGCATTATTGGGCATTTTTTCAGCATGACAATGAAGATATTCATTCTCCTGAGGTGAAAATCCTTCAGTGGACATGTATTTCACTCAATCGTAATGCTCTTGAGCTGCTGTGGGGGATTCTGTAGAGACGAGTTGAGCAACACTCCCCATTAAAGACCAGGGCATTCAAGGAGGTCGTCCTCCAGGAGTTAAACAGCACAGATGTAAACATTTGACATGAACTTTTACACTCAGTGCCAAGAAGTGTCAGAACAGTATACTTTAAGTTCTGGAGGACACGCTAAGTACTAGAATATTATACATTTTCCTAATTAAATCTAGGGTGTACTCATTTCAGCAATCCTTCATTTAAACAAAATTGGCTAATTTACTTGTCTTACAGAAAATATTGGCATATATTTTGTTGTTTTTATTAAGTATATGTTTAATAAGTTTCAATTTTGCCATCTTTCCATGAATAATATTAGTGATCATTAAGAAAATACAATTTTTTAAATATTTATTCAGAGGGGGTGTACTCATTCATGCTGTGCACTTGAATAGATCGAATCACCAGTATCGTTAGGCATGGTTTACTTGCTATATCGTCTTATATCTTTAAACAGGTGTGATTGGAATGAGAATGTGTGGGTTAAACACTCAATGACTCTCCACACCAGATCCTGTTTTGGCACTACAAGTACTAACCAACTACCAACACCTTTGCATCCCAGCAGGTTTGAATTTTTCCCATAAACTCTTCTCCCAACTCCAGGTGGCGTGTTACGTATCACGTCCGCGTGGGGTCCAGAAAGTGTCTCTGTATGTCATAAGTATATCCTCCATCGTGAACTAAGCCCGGATGCATAGTGAAGGGTGAACGCGGGCTAATGGGCCAACAAGTGGTGACTTGATCATGGGGGTGTTAGGTGCCGTTGACACTTGCTGGGGGTGATAGTAAAATGCGGGAGAGAATAGAATCTAAAAATAACAAATCAGTCAACAACACTTAATAAATGAAACATAAAAAAGCCAGAACAACACACAAACTTAACACAACAAACAAAAAAAGACAAAATATAAAACAAAAAAAATTTTCAAGAAAAGCAATATCACAAAACAAAAATAGTCATTCATATCATCAAACACATACAGAACTAATCACGTTAAATAATCCCCATGTAGAAAGCGGTAAGATTCAGATAAATGCTGCAAACTATGGACGTACAGATAAAATCACCTGCTCTGAAGGACGTCCATCTGAACAGCTCCAAAACACCAACTGCTATTCACCCAATACACTGAGTTTTGTGTCGAAAGGGTAGATAAATTAATTGTTTTAAAGTTCATGATCTTCTTTAAATACCGTCTGCAGCTAACAGGGAATTTTCTGTAAGGTTCTCTCAGTTAACAAACAAGTTAACAAACGTTCTTCCAGTAGAATGTTTGAAGTTTGAAGTCTAGTCTTTAAGAACATTTTCAAAATGTAGACTATTGTATTAAAAACACATCTATAAAAAGTCCATGGAATGTTTTTTCTAAAATGTTTTAGTAGGACATCAGTCTAACCTTTTTAAAACATTACTACTTATTACTTGTTTAGAGAACGTTCAATAGTCACATTCCCATGATAAAAATGGAACAGTCTCTTATTGTTTTCTTTAACTTTTGCATAACTAAGAAAATGTTTTTAAAACATTCAGAGAGCATTCAGAAACAATGCTTAATAATGTACCTACAGTGGGGAAAAAAAGTATTTAGTCAGCCACCAATTGTGCAAGTTCTCCCACTTAAAAAGATGAGAGAGGCCTGTAATTTTCATCATAGGTATACCTCAACTATGAGAGACAAAATGAGAAAACAAATCCAGAAAATCACATTGGTAGGATTTTTAAAGATTATTTGCAAATTATGGTGGAAAATAAGTATTTGGTCAATAACAAAATTTCATCTCAATACTTTGTTATATACCCTTTGTTGGCAATGACAGAGGTCAAACGTTTTCTGTAAGTCTTCTCAAGGTTTTCACACACCGTTGCTGGTATTTTGGCAGATATTCCATGCAGATCTCCTCTAGAGCAGTAATGTTTTGGGGCTGTCGCTGGGCAACACGGATTTTCAACTCCCTCCAAAGATTTTCTATGGGGTTGAGATCTGGAGACTGGCTAGGCCACTCCAGGACCTTGAATTGCTTCTTACGAAGCCACTCCTTCGTTTGCCTGGGCGGTGTGTTTGGGATCATTGGCATGCTGAAAGACCCAGTCCCGTTTCATCTTCAATGCCCTTGCTGAGGGAAGGAGGTTTTCACTCAAAATCTCACTATACATGGCCCCATTCATTCTTTCTTTACACGGATCAGTCGTCCTGGTCCTTTGCAAAAAACAGCCCCAAGCATGATGTTTCCACCCCCATGCTTCACAGTAGGTATGGTGTTCTTTGGATGCAACTCAGCATTCTTTCTCCTCCAAACATGACAAGTTGAGTTTTTACCAAAAAGTTCTATTTTGGTTTCATCTGATATTATGACATTCTCCCAATCCTCTTCTGGTTCATCCAAATGCTCTCTAGCAAACTTCTGATGTGCCTGGACATGTACTGGCTTAAGCAGTGGGACACGTCTGGCACTGCAGGATTTTGAGTCCCTGGCGGCGCAGTGTGTTACTGATGTAGCCTTTGTTACTTTGGTCCCAGCTCTCTGCAGGTCATTCACTAGGTCCCCTCTGTGTGGTTCTGGGATTTTTGCTCATTTCTTGTGATCATTTTGACCCCACGGGGTGAGATCTTGCGTGGAGCCCCAGATCGAGGGAGATTATCAGTGGTCTTGTATGTCTTCCATTTTCTAATAATTGCTCCCACAGTTGATTTCTTCACACCAAGCTGCTTACCTATTTCAGATTCAGTCTTCCCAGCCTGGTGCAGGGCTACAATTTTGTTTCTGGTGTCCATTGACAGCTCTTTGGTCTTGGCCATGTGGAGTTTGGAGTGTGACTGTTTGAGTTTGTGGACAGGTGTCTTTTATACTGATAACTAGTTCAAACAGATGCCATTAATACAGGTAAACGAGTGGAGGACAGAGGAGCCTCTTAAAGAAGAAGTTACAGGTCTGTGAGAGCCAGAAATCTTGCTTGTTTGTAGGTGACCAAATACTTATTTTACCGAGGAATTTACCAATTAATTCTTTAAAAATCTTACAATGTGATTTTCTGGATTTTTTTTTTTCTCATTTTGTCTCTCATAGTTGAGGATACCTATGATGAAAATTACAGGCCTCTCAAATCTTTTTAAGTGGGAGAACTTGCACAAAATTGGGCTGACTAATACTTTTTTGGGCCCCTGTATAACACATTTTTGTTAGCTGGGATAAAGATGCAATGATTAATGTAAGTCTTCCTTTTTTTGACATGTAAAGCTGCAATGGCCTGGAAAATTGTGAGGTGTATGCAACGCATATTTTCTTCACTGATCCCTGCTTTGGCACATACAAGTATCTTGCAATCTCTTATTTTTGCCTCCCGCATGGAATTCGTGAGTATTTATCGTCCTGTTTGATACTCAATTCATTCTGTTATTTTCAGGAAGTGTGTTTAGAATATTTTGATTTAAGAGACTTTTGAAACACATTAGTCAAAGTTCAAAAGTTTTTTCTCCCCTGCAAGCAACCCTTGCGGAAAAAAAAAGGTACACTTTAGCATATTTTTTAAAAGAGTACTTATTGTGGTTATAATATACTTTAAAATAATATACTGGGAACTTAATGTAATGTTTAAGGACATTTAATTCCATGCTAATTTCAATCAAATGAAAATGTATACATTTTTTTGAAATTCAATTAGTAGAACTTAAGAGTCATTTTTTTAACCACTTAAGTAGGATGTAAGTACATCATGTAACTGCATAATTACTTCTGTTGTCTTTGAAATATGATTCAAGTTTTAAGGGTGGAAGAACCTCAGACACTTTGATCTCCTGAAATTCGGACAATACAATCAGTGTATTAACATACAGACATCTATTTGTGAAGATGTGGGAGTCCTTCTTTCTCACCTGTCCTTCCTTCACATTTGTTCCTTCTCCACCATTTCCTTCCATTTGCCCATCCTTTCCTTCACTTACACTCTTAAAAATAAAGGTGCTTCGAAAGGTTCTTCAAGTGATGCCATAGAATAACCATTTTTGGTTCCACAAAGAAGCATTCAGTCAAAGGTTATTTAAAGAACCATCTCTTTCTCAATTTTTTTTATAATCTGAAGAACCTTCTTTCTCCTCAAATAACCTTTTGTGAAACAGAAAGTTTCTTCAGATGTTAAAGGTTCTTTATGGAACCATTTAGACAAAAAGGTTCTTCTATGGCATCGTGAAGCACCTTTATTTTTAAGAGTGTAGTTCACTCAGAATTGTAAATTGCTAAATATATATTGTTCCACATGAATGCCAATGATATAGTGTTCATTTTGTCAGCTATTTTTTATGTAGTCTGTAGTCTTAGTCCTGTGTCAAATATACTTTTTAGTCATCATATTTAGTCAACCTTGTCCTGTTTTTATTTAGTCAAGTTTTAGTTGAAGAAATTCCGAAGAATTAAAGTCTAGTTTTAATGAAAACTTAAGTCACATTTTCGTCATGTTGTATAATAGTTAAAATGATAAAAAAGTATTATTTTGCTCAATTATAATCGCAGTGATTGTTGTCATTTGAGAAATTAATTTTTACATTTCATTAGAAGTATTGCACTTTCACCAATAAGCAACAAAATGTCAACAACTCATACACATGGTTTGTTTTGCCTCATGTAGTGTACTGATTTATTGTAGGCTATTTATTATACAAACACACACACACACACAGGCTATATATACAGTATATATATATACATAGTATGGCTAGGAAAATATCTCGATTCTGAATTTTTCGGAAGGCATCGCGATTCTCTCTTGAATCCGGACACGCCTTAAATGCACCTGCGCCATGTGCTTTAGACCATGCTCTTAGATCGTTAAAATAGGGCCCTTGATATCTGGCAATTGCAAACATAAATACATTTTAGTTATGTATTTTATCATCAATGATATTGCATGTTGATACAGTCACAGTTATCGTTTAATGACCATATTGTCATCTTGTCATTGTCTCATTTTAGTCATTGGAAAAAAGCTCGTTGACAAACATTTTTTTGCCATAGATTTCATTATTGATTAAAATCCTAACTCCTTTTTGTATCACTTGAAATGTCTCAAACTACTATCAGAGAAAGTAATGTTGGTCGGCTCAGATTTTAAAACATACATTATTTTAATTTGTCATGCGTCTCCTAGCAACAATTCACATGTTTCTGTGTGAGTTTGTTGTGATCAGAACAACTTTAAAGTCTGGTAGTGTGTGATCTTCCGTCGTTTAGTGCATGATGCCCAGTTTTCACACACAGTAGTCGCTAGCACGTCAGTTTACGTGCTCAATGTACAAATTTTCACATGCAATTTAGTCTTTCCGTTGAAAAAAACAACCCAAACCATGCTGGCCAGGCTAGGAGACCTATAGGTATATATAGGTCATGATCAGAGATTTTCTCCATACCTGGAGACAATTCAAGGTTAGAGTTAGAGATTAGAGTTTAATTGAAATTACTTTGCTTATCGAAAAGACCAAACATGCAGGAAACCTTCAGCCACCATTTGTTGGGCCAATTGGGTGGACTTTCCAAAATTATATATAAAATGTACTTTTACAACAAAAATAATTTGACATTACAAAGTGCACTTATGAAATGTATACTTGTGTTAAGAAACAGTCATGAGAGTATTAATAGAGTGTTAAGTGGCCTTTTATTTTATTAATATTATATTATCTACAAATACGGTTTTTAAATACACTTTTAAGATTTAAATTACTCTTTTTACACTACAAGTAAATACTACAAGTGGACATTCAATACAATTATGCACAGCTCTTTTTTTCATAAGGCAGAGCACATATAAATAAACCATTACTCATTAACCCTGCTTCACATTTATTTTATATTTACATTTTTTAAACTGCTTTAAATTATCACTCTGTTTACTGTAGTTTCAAGTTTGGTCTGTGAACATAAGACGAGTGCCCTGACCTGTGGTGTGTATTCTCTTCTTAATTGATTGTTTCTTATTTTTAACATTTCAGTTAATGCATTACAGAGTTTGCCAAAATCCTCAAAATTGTATTATACGATGACTTTTTTTTGCATCCCAGAGACTGTAAAATATTGAATTTATGTTTTCAGAGCATGGGACTGTCATACACATTCACAGCGCTAACTACGGCCGAACTGACAGCAGCACGTGCTCTACTGGACGACCTGCTTCTCAGCTTGCCAAAACTGACTGCTACTCCTTAAATTCACACACAACAGTCACCAGCAGGTCAGTTTACATGCTCATTGTACAATTTTTCACATGTAATTTATTCTTCCCCTGTTGAAAAAAACAGCCCAAACCATGTTGACCAGGCTGGGAGACCAGCTAAGACTAAGGCTAGTCTAAGTATTTTCTCCCAGTAGGGTAATAAAATGACTTGAACTCTTTCCCCGCCAACGTTTTTGAAGTCGCCAGCCACCTCCAGCATTTTTGATGATTTTCACTAAAAATTTCATGGCCCCCAGAATATTTAGTTTTATGAAAATCTCACTGTGCATACACCAAATACGAGAGATCTTCCTTAAAAACAAAAGTTGTTTCTAGCTTCAGCATTCTTTTTTTATCAACACCTCTGAGGTAGGGATGGGTGCGTTTCGAAACACTGCTTCATCACACAAGCTTTTCGACCATTCGCGAATCTTTGTTTCGAATCGTGTCTCGGCGCGCTTATCAACCGGCCAGGTCATGTGATTTTTTTGCAAACAAAGCTCTTCTTTACATCCACTCAACGGTTCGAAACGTTTCCGAACTCCGCGTTCACCACTAGGGGGTGTTGAATCTCAAATGGCGCGTTTTTCCACGAGTTTACTCTCGGTTCGGCTCGGTTTGCGTTTCCATTGCAGTTTAGTATCGCTTTAGAGTGGGTGTGATTATTCACATGTCGTTATAGTTGCTCCTCCTCTATTGCCGCGACTCCTGAAAAAACTTTTTCATTCCACGTCGCCCTATCAAGCTCTCGCTGGATCCGCTCCTCTGCTATCAACGAGAGGAACGTCGTACTTCCTCAACAGACAACGAAACAGCCACTTTTTGGTTGTTAAAAAAGGTGCGCTCGTTCAAAACGGTTGTGTTCGATCTTTTGCTGGCTGTGCTGATTTAAATCTAGCTGTTCTGTTGTATTTGTGTCGCAAGTTCAGTGACGCAGACGATTCTCTCCGGCCAGTATGTGATCGGCAGAGTTTACACGTCACGTTTTGGTAAAGGTACGGTTCACTTGGAACCCCAACCGCGGTGGTACTAAAAAAAGTACCAGGTACCATGTACTGTACCCAGTGGAAACCCCCCCCAAAAGTGAACCGTACCGTGCTGTACCATGCAGTGGAAAAGCGCCAAAAGTGAACCCATGAACCACTTCTAGTTGCCCAGTTAATCATGTGACATGAAATCCCACAAAATTTTACTATAAAAAAATAAAGAATCCAGGGCCAGATGTTGTGGGTTAAACAAAATATAACTTCACTTTAACACAGATGGCTATATAGTTTAAAAAAATGTGTAAAGACATTCAGTACTTTCAACCTACAAATCACATCATACCTTAAAAATAACAAAATGAGCTTACGATAGAATTAAATCTACCTCCTTCTCCTGACCGATAACACTACTCTTGCCTGCTGGTTTTTATAGACAGCTCTAATGAAAACACTTAATTAAATAATTACATTAATTATTTAATGAATTCATTGATTTATTTAGTTCATTGTGTGTTAAGGGTTTGTTTATACTTAAATAAAACACATAACACGAGCACTAATGTTTAATAGTATTTAAGTGTTTATTATTTATTTTAAAAATGGTATTTCTAAAAAATAAACATTTCCATTTGTTTTGTAAGTTTTGGTCTGAGTTCTTGATGCTTTTGCAACGTTTTCACCAGCAGGTGTCGAAAGCAATTTTTCGAAGCAATTGGTTCAATGCTTCGAAAAGCTTTGTTTCTCCCATCACTAAATGTAGGCAGGTTTCATAAAAAAGTACATCTGGATCAATCTTCTTAGATGACAAAGCAAAGATGCAACAGATTGGCTTTCCGTCCAGCACCCCCCACAGCTTGCACAGTCCTTAGCCACTCCTGGAGTGACATTTCCTTGCTAACATTAGGCTTCACAAATTAATGTTTTTTTTAGCAGCATCATATGAACCCTTTAATTGATCTTTTATTATTGTTTAGATGTGAAGGGAAAAGAAGCTGCTCCATGTTAGCCTCCAACAGTGTCTTCTCGGATCCATGTTTCGGCACATTCAAGTACCTGTACATCTCATACTCCTGCGTGTCTAAGTGTAAGTGTGACTGGATCATAATTTTCGAATTGTTTGATTAGTTCTGGTTTTGGTTTTACTCAGTAACTCACTCTCGGCCTATACCTGTATAAGCTTACATTACTGTTAATGTCTTTGGCAGTGAACGGCAGCTGAGCTTGTGTATTTTGGCCTCTTCAATTCAATCATCATCCCCTCCCTTTCAATGCACTGAACCAATCTAATTTCTGATTGTTAACGGATCAATTATGAAATGGTATTTGCGTTTTTCTTCTTGTAAAGATATGCAACAGGTAGAATCCTGCTGATAACCGATTCACTCTTTTTTTGGTGGCGAATAAAAGTGGCTTTTGGATTACATTTTTCTATAGAGCTTTCTTGATACCCTATGTTGTGGGTTTCCCTTACAATAAACCTTTGCCTATTATGATTGGTGCTTATTTTTCCTTAAAGCATGTGATGGTAAACACCTTACATATTTTACCAAGTTTTAGATAAAGATACATCAGGGTCACTGCTCATTTTATTACCGACATGTAACAGCAATCTGGTTATCCTTATCCTTTAACAATCAAGTGCAAATATTGCACAAACCACTTATCTTCATTCCCTGAAGAAACTGATATGCTAAGAAACCTTATGGTGCACCTCATGAAACTTTTATATTTGCCACGGTAATTCACAGCATTTGGGTTAGTAAATTTTTTAAACTAAAGTTTTTTAAATTTTTATATGAACGATTTTACATGGTCTTTTTTATTCCTTTGATGCAGAGCTGAATTTTCAGCATCATAACTTCAGTCTTCAGTGTCGCATAATCCTTCAGAAATCATTCTAACATGCAGATTTGCTGCTCAAGAAACATTTATCATCAGTGTTGAAAAGAGTTGTCAATTTTCTTTATTACTTTTTTTTCTTTGAATATAAAGTTCAAAAGAACAGCATTATTGGAAATAAATCTTTTTGTAACATTATAAATCTCGTTAATGTTACATTTGATCAATGAAATGCATCCTTTAATAAAAGTAATAATTTCCTAAAAATCAACCAAGCAATCAGTTAATCTTACTGGACCCCAACCTTTTGAACATTAGTATTCTGCCCACCTAGTGGCAAAATTATGGTACTTCTCAAACAAGCTGTTCTGAAAGTCTAACCTCATTTGATTGTATTGTAGGGTTATAACCCTGTATGTATTTATGTACTTCAATGTATTATTAACATAGTATGTCAAAGCAGAAAGAAAACTTAAAAGCTAGCTTTACTCATTCAAGTTAATACCATTTAAATTAGTTCAAAATACTTTAGTGTTGTCTTTAAAATTAATGTTTAAAAATGTCACTGCTTGTTTAAGAATGACATCAATGAAAACATAGTTTAAGCAGCACAGAATTGAACAAGAAAGCAGAGATGTCAGACTTACTCTGTATTTGGTGAAAATAAACTGCCAGTTTAATAACCATACAATAAAACCGTAATACCGATTAATTATACTAAAAAAAAAAAAATGATCGACACAAAAAAAAAGGTTAAAATGCACACCATCTAAAGTGGAACAAAGGTATTTATCAGGAAGAAAATTAGAGTTCCCAACCCCCGATCCCCAAACACTCCTCTCCACTTTCAACACCCACACACACACACACAGTTACTCTCCGTTAGCAGCACACACACTCTTACAGTCTCACTCAGACATGCATAAAGGACAGGGTTTGATAATCAGTACACGTTAAATTCACAAACAAAATGACTGGACCTGCTCTAATGTCAGCATGTCACCCTGTGAGCCACCCCCACCCCCCTCCCAGCCACGGGGGCTTCGCTGAGCGTCTTCCTGCGGGTGCTGATCATCGTTCAGAAGGTACAGGGGAGTGGGGCTGGGAACTGGATTTTGAGAGGGGTGGGTGCTGTAGGGTGGAATGAGATGGGAGGGTTGGTGGAAGCCATTTGTGTATTTAAGGTGGATGTGTGGGTGTTTGGAGATCAGTGCGGCTCCCCTAGTTCTCGTTGTCGCCTGCTTCGTCGCCCTGGTTTTCTGACGTCCAAAGCTGCAGGTATGAGAATTAATATAATGTATGAGCCAATAAAGCACTGAAACAGAAATAACACTGGTGCAGAATGTATGATAGAGGACTTACAGTGAGGTTGTCCCTTAGAAGCTGCATGATCAAGGTGCTGTCTTTGTAGGAGTCCTCATTTAAAGTGTCAAGCTCAGCAATGGCTTCATCAAAAGCCTGTAAGAGAGGCTCTGGTTTCTCATTTGGGTTGAATGAGCATTAAATACACTGGTGCTTGTATTGTAACAATGTTTACTGTAGTCAAGATTTGCAAAGAAATAAAATACACATTTATATGATGAAGTGTAAGAGGCTGTCCACATAGGACACATTCTCGTTTTTTATGGTTTTATATGTACACATGCACTAGATGGGCATCTTTGGCGACTGTACTGTCTCTCAATACTTGGCAAGTTAAAATCAGTTGAATTTCTATAAAAAAAAAAGTCTGTCCAAATTTGGTTAAATGCAAGAACTCGTCCTGTGTGAATGGCCCCTTATGTTGCTAGCGTTTAAAGAGATACCAACCGTCTTAGCGAGTTGACAGGCATTCTCTGGAGAGTTGAGGATCTCGTAGTAAAAAACGGAAAAGTTGAGGGCAAGACCCAACCGTATAGGGTGTGTAGGCTGCATTTCCTTCTTACTTATCTCAAAAGCATCTTGATAAGCCTTCTGAGAGTTCTCAACCGTGGCTGAAAGAACAAACATTTTATCTTGTGTTGATTACATTCAAAAAATATATTTCTGTCATGACAACTCTCGGAGGGATTGGCATGGTAATGTACATGGCAATGTTAATGTATTTGGTCTTGGCTGAATAGATCTGCTACGCTGCTGCTGTTGTGGCAGAGCAAGTACCGAGACTTGCAACCTTCAATACATCCACAACATGCTGCTGTGCGCATGTAAGAAATATTGCTGCTGCAAATATAACATACAGTACATGAAATAACCCCCATATAGCACACACAAATCATCTCGTAGCAGATTTATACAGGTGGAGCTGGGGAAGGTGGAGGCTTCTGAGGCAAGCTGCACTGCTACGGCAAGCACTGGTCATATATTTGAATGTTGAGCAGCGAGCTCATTGGCTACCGATACAGGAGAGAACCAATCAGCTGTGCCATGTCATAATGACATCATTAGGTCAGATTGAGTTTGACCTATCAGACTGCACCATCTAGAGTTTCATGACAGAACTTTTTATTTGTATCAAAAATGTCAGACAGATAGTCAGTAGTGATGCACTGAAATTAACTTTTTACCAAAATCAAAAGGAAAGTTATTATTTAATCAAAAACCAAAACTGAAAAGGACATTTTCAGAATTCAATTTGGGTAACTGAACTCATTATTCTGATCAGTGTGTAAATTTCTTTGGCAACAAGCCACTTCTCAATGTTTCAGCCTAACAAATTTTACATACTGCTACTCTAGAATCATTTTTGGTCACGCTGATGTGTGTCCACTCCACACTGCTGACGTGTTTACCTGTTTACGATTTTGGCTCTCTAAAAGAATTACGCCAGAATTTTCTGTTTTGGCCAAATATTTCCTAAATTTAGGCGTATCACTCATAGATGGAATTACAAGAGAGAAAAAAAAATAGATCAATTAACAGACAGACAGACAGCTAGATAGAACAATATAATAATAGATAGAACGATAGATAAATTGACAGACATGACATAACAGACAGACGGATAGAACGACAGACAAATAGAAATAGAACACAGAATTTTCCACAGACCTACACTCTATTTATGGCGGCACTTCCCCCAATTGAGGGGGAGGGGGGGGTTGTGTTTTTTTTGTATGTAATACTAAAAAAAAACATGCTCCAATGCAAATATTTATGCACAGAACTTTATCTACATAATTAAACAGCTCCCTCACACAACATCTCTACATTTTTTTTTTAGCACATTTAACATTCTTTGTTTGAACATGCTATTTTACAGGGCTTTCTGAAAAATAATTTTTGGAAAATATTTTGTAATATTCATCTGGATTGAAGGAGCAGACACTGAGCAACAGAGTTAAAGAAGTTAACATTATAGTTAATATCATTTAGCCTATGTCGGGGTACCTGCAGGGTTTTTTTAAATCAAATTTAAGGCTTTTAACCACCTTTTAAAAATCTGCAAAATGAATACCGTACATTTTAAACCGTAATATGACTGTATAAAGCACGATTTACAGTTCAGATACAGGGTTTTATAGAAACAAAGTTTTATGAAATGTTCTTCACATTTTTATGTTTGCTGCTTAAAAATATGGGTCGATTTGTGCACTGGTCTTAACAAAAACAGCAGACGGGCTGATTGAAAATACTAATTCATTCTCTTCCAGTAGTTTGGCACTTTGGAAACTGCAGAATATAAGGTTTTTCCTTCCCTCAGTAACAGACACAGCAACGCTGCACCGATAAACTCTACTTTTCAGGCATTAATAAGAACCTGCCACATACTTTTCTGAGACAGTCCGTTTTTTCCCCTTCAGCGATACATTCACATTAAAACTGCTGTGATTTTTTGACTTTGTAATGTGCAGCGCTCTATTTATTTCAATGAATCAAGCCTTTTGAAGTTTACTCCATTCATTTCACGATTCTTGCATGAGTTTGGACAAATCTGTGCAAATCTATTTGTGGCAGTCAATGTTGATATTATGGCGGGCCGCCCAAATAAATCAATGTATGGGAAACACAAACTTCAGACAGACGATGATTAACATAGATATATAGATAGATAGATAGATTGATAGAAAGATAGATATACCGATGAGCATAACAAAAGCCAGATTAGAAGATAGGAGAACATAGAAAGACTGATAGTATAAACAAAGAAGATAGACAGATAGATAGACAAACAACAGAAAGAATGATAGCTAGATAGCTAGCTAGATAGACGCATACAATGCACTTACTGGTCTTAGATTCTCCAGACGCGACCTCAGATAAGTATCTAAAGTAATCGCCTTTCATTTTCAGGTAAAACACCTTGCTCTCTGCCTGAGAAGCATTGGGAATGAGGAACTTCTCCAAAAGACCCTGTCAAGACAGGTTGGGACCATCAGGATGGCTCATATTTGTGGTCAAACAGTGAAAAATGGAAATTAAAGTGTCCTTTGTAAACTGAAAACGAAATATTTTGTATTTAAGAATGAACTTCAAGTGATGTCATCATTATAAAAGGTTCAGAAGATGAAGAGAAAGAAGTGCAGATACCAGCACATCATTGCAGATGTCCTGCAGCTCCGTCTCGATCTTTTCACGATACTCGCGTGCCATCTGTTGCTTCTTCTCATTCCCCTCGGTCTTCTGCTCGATGCTGGAGATCACACGCCAGGAGGAGCGACGGGCGCCCACCACGTTCTTGAAAGCCACGGAGAGCAGGTTGCGCTCTTCATTGGAGAGCTCCACGCCGCCCTCGGTAACAGCCTTCATAGCGGCTGCCATGTCATCATAGCGCTCGGCCTGCTCGGCGAGCTTGGCTTTCTGCACCAGGTCACTCTTGTCCATTTTTAGACTGAGAATCAGATACGAGTAGGTATGAGCACAATAATTCGCAGAAAACCACCAAATTAAATGGATTTAGAAGGTTTTGAAAAGTATTAATGCTCAATAATTGATGATGAGCAGTCGATTAACAATCTTCATTTTCATCTGATATCGATTCTTAAATCCAAGTTTGATATTTTAGTTTATGCTGTTTTCAGCTGATGCACAAAACTTGACTAAACATTATTTGTAGCACGCCTCCCACCCAATAATCGCAATAAGCTTTGTACATTGTTACTTTTATTATAACAATGTTCTCGCTTTCAAATTTGAATCATGGCATTAAAGAAGCAGTTTTTGACACACTTTAATATGGCATACAGATCACACCGTAGCCACACAAGTTAACGTGGCACAATGAACTGATCATTTCTTCTTCTTGACTAATGTTAATAGGCACAAACTAAATTTTATGACATCAGGTGTTGAAAGCAACAGTAGACAACTTCTGAAACCCATCATGTCTCATGTAACGTTAACATAATTCTGCGTTTCCAACCAGACTTGCAATAAAAAGCTTGTACCAATGTTCCACAAACTTGCAAAAGCCATCTATGTCCCTAACTCAATAGTTTAGCAGAAAATGAACTCTAAGAAGAGCATTTGTAAATATGGCCGGTTTACATATTCCATTATTTTTTATTTAGCCTGTTAGTGAATTCTTATTTAAATTTATTTTGAATACAATCGTCATGTACACAAGTTAGACATCACGTTTAAAATATTTCTATTGTCAACAATGATTGGACTAGAACAACTACTATCATTAAGACATTTTGTGCTGGAGGAAGACTATGATGAGAGCTACATCCCTTCAGAGCAAGGTTACTGGGTATCTCACACTAGGGCTGTCGCGATAACCGCAATACCGCGCTATTGACGAGCAAACCGCAGAGGAATGCAAGAACCGCAGCAACCGCGATTTTTGCGTGTTTTCTTTTTTTCGTAAGGTTATGCCCTTCTCGTTTTACACTTCATGCATGTGGACTGAATATTAAACAAGTTAGTAACGATAACATAATGTGTACCATGCTGATTTGTACAGAGGCTCCGTAGATTTGCACTTAACAAGCCTAAACAGACAGTGAATGAGAGAGAGATCGACTGAGCGCGTGCGATTACTTGCGTCTGTCCTCCAGGCCGAGTCATATTTGTGAAAATAGGTTGTCATGTCCAAGGAAAGCGAAATCTCTGTCTTAGCATCGACGCATAGCTGGTCAGCTGAGCCTTCTAAAGTGGCGCTCAAAGTTAAAATGATTTCAACAGCGCGTTTCATTACGTCTCTTTGAATGAATGAATCAGCGTTTTTGAACATGTAGCTGAATGACAGTCCCTTTCCACCACCTTGTGGCGCAACACTGTAACTGCACTGACTGACAGCCCTCTAGAATGCGTGCAGGTGGAAATATCAATAGAAAGTCTCTTGTCCAGTCAGATTAGAAAATCAGATTACAACTAGGCTAACTGTTATACATATAGGCTAACGATAGACTAACAATCTTATTGTCAGGTTTATGCTCTGTTATGTGGACCGTTATTTTGTCATTCTCTTCTGTTTACTTCACTTCCTGTTTCAACGCTATTTGGTTTCGGTTTCATTGTCTTCTGAATATGACCTTGTTAGTTATATCGTAACACATACACAAATATATATTTTTATGTATGGCGATAATACTGCATACCGCGCTATTGAGACACACACACACACACACACACACACACAGAGAGAGACACACACAAAGACACAGACACAAACACAGAGACAGACAGACAGACACCGCAGACACAGACACACGACGCAGACACAGACACACAGACACAGACACACAGACAGACACAGACACACAGACAGACAGACAGACACACACACACAGACAGACACACAGACAGACCCACAGACAGACAGACAGACCATACAGACACACACCGACGAGCACACCGACAGACAGACAGAATAACACAACCAGACAGACAGACGACTAACACAGATTCACACACACACAAACTCACAGACACACAACAGACAGACAGACACAGACCCCAGACAGACAGACACCACTACGACCGACAGACGATCGACATACATCACACACAGACAGAACAGACACGATCACACACACCAACCCATACACACAGACAACACACGCAGAATACAGAACACCACACACACACACACCACACGACATACGACACAACACAGACCGACAGACACAACCACACCCAGACAGCAGACAGACCGACACACACAGACAGACACACAGACAGACAGACAGCCATACACAACAGACAGACAGACAACAGACACAGACACACACACACCAACACACACACAGACGACAGACAGACACACACACACACACACACACAGGTTGTAATTCAGTGCTGATTACTGTCTAAAAATAAACAGCAATTTTATTTAACAGTTTGCACTCTTTAATATTCATGTAATAATTGACGGGGTTCCCCAAATATTTTACAGTATTACTTCAGAGATATTTTTTCTTGTACATCCTGTCTCGAAACGGATCGAATCAAGAGCTTGTGTCGAATAATAAAATATATTACAAAACACAGCCCTAATAGGTTTATGATCTCATTGAGAAGAAAGTGATAAGAAAGTGTAATGCACTACCAACATAAAACATTATGGCATCATGTCTAACACTCGCTTGCCACATTTAACAAGGCCTGCTTAGAGGCAAAACAGCGACTAAATAGTAGATGAAAGCGTATTTTACTCAATCAAATTGAACATTCAGGCCGTTGCTAAAATAATCGAACTGTGCCGCGGCTTTCATAATAAATAATCTGTCCTTTTCTCGCTCGAGACGTTCAGCCAATCGCTTCAATCGCACTCCGCCAGCTCCGCTGATGTGAGCTAGCGCGCTAACCACACACCCTTTCACTGAGAGGAAGAAACTCCCCGACAATATGTAATGACTCTCAACCTTCTAAACAATACTGCTAACGTTATACTATTATCTAACACTAAATGCTGGCAGGGGGCTCGGATATTTCACTGTAACGACTCAGGGCGTCTGACAGCCCGAGGCCTGAAGCGCTTAGCAAGCTGCTAACCCCCTCCGCTGGCCGCGAGAACGAACACAAGGTCGTTCCAGCAATGAAAGCATGTCAGGTGAGACACATGGAGAGTCATAGACTGAATAAGGGAAATACACTCACGTTATAAACGGCGTTTGCTCTGACTTTAATCGTTAAAAAGACACAAATCGGGTCCCCGTCCTCCGCCTCGCTCTTCGGTTGCTCTGGGCTAAACCTCTTCCGCTTACAGAGACACTTCCGCTTCCTGCGAACCGTTCCCACTGTCTGAACGTGTTTGTTATGTAACATGCATTGAACATCATGAGTAACCCGTTTAGTTCATGTTCAAATACCGGGATCGACGAGTACTGACTCATTAAAGCAATGACAAGTTAAGCACAGAATTTAATTAAGAAGTTATGCACAGAGAAAGCGTTTATATTAACGTCTGTGTTCTTAGCTCTGGTTTTTGAACTTCATTAGTATTATGTTTATTTGTAAATGCCACTGTCTGCAGGTATAAGTGACACATTTCCTGCAGAAATACAGGATAGGCCAAAAGTTGTCAGCTGTTCAGGCTAAAATCAGTGAAGCACATTTGTGAGTGAGGTAAAGTGTGGCAGCTTTACTCTGAGCTTTACTCTGGTAAAACAGGCAGCAGAGGAATACGCCCACTGCTATTTCATCTCCAATCTACTGAAACTAGAACAAAGTATCTTTGACATAAAGAAGTCACAGAAGTACTGCATCTAAACAATAAATACAATTAAAAATCAATAAATAAAAGCAAATACAAGCAATGTTTGAAAAAGCTACATCAGCCCGACACAGTGAAATATGTTAACTACTTTACAGTTCAAAAGTTTTGGTTTGGTAAGATCTATCTATAGAAATATTTTTACCATTTTAAATGGACTGTTCTCTATTTCTGTGATCAAAGCTGAATTTTCAGCATCATTACTCCAGTCTTCAGAGTCACATGATCTTCAGAAATCATTCTAATATGCTGATTTGCTGCTCAAGAAACATTTCTTATCAACGTTGAAAACAGTTGAGTCCGCTTAATATTTTTCATTAAACGTGATAAATTTTTCAGGTTTCTTTGATGAGTAGAAAGTTCAAAATAACATCATTTATTTAGAATTCTTTTGTAACATTATAAATGCCTTTCCTGTCATTTTTGATCGATTTAATGTGTCCTTGCGGCTAATAAAAATCTTACAGAACCAAACATTTGCATGCACCAATAAGCAAGAAACAAGGACACAAAACTGAACCTTTAGTCATTTTTATAAAAAAAAAATCCAATTTCAAATATGCCAACAAAAAGCATTCAGTTCCATCTACGCACTGCAAACATGCCCAAACATCTGCTGCCCAATGTTCTACTGAAGTTTTCTCATTTTCTAGAGACCGGAGGAGATTCAACGTCACACTTTTGCAGAAATGTCTGGATCACGAAACACTCGCTTGGATCCAGTCTGAACATTCTTGCATTCTTGTGCATTAACTTAGCATTGGGAGATTCCGTTTTCCTTTGATAAAACAAAGTCCGATATAAAAGGCTGTGGTTCATTATGCAAAATTCATTTTCATTTTCCATCCAATTATATCACTGCATTTTCTCTGAAAAACAAATACTGCTCTGAAAGTAAAAATGTACCAAATAGACAGAAATATGCTCTGGTTATCAGATATGCTAAATGCAGAAAAACATATTTCTGGAGGAAGGAGGTAAAGTAAGACAAGCAAATCAGAGGCAGCCTGTTCGCAAGCCTTCTAGCTTCAGAGTCAGATTTATTAATATAGATTACACTCAAAACCCTCCAGAGTTCACTCCAAGCCTTGGGTCACTGCGCTTCAGAGGAGAGCAGCGAGGACTGTCGTCAGCCAGAGGGGCAGAGCATCAGTCTGAGGAAGAGGCCAGAACAGGGTGCTTGTATTAGTTGGCTTTGGCTCGAAGCTGGGCTCTTTTGCCGGTGACAGCCTGGAAGCCGGTCTTGATGCTGGCTACAGAGCAGCGTGAGTGACAGGTTTCACACTGCAGGAAGTAGAGACGCGTGTCCTTCTGCAGAATTGTATCCGGTGAGCGGCAGGTGTGACAAGTCACATATTCCTCTGTGAAACACAAAGAGAAAATTCATTGTCGAAAATGAATAACTTAAACAGTAAATGCTGTGTTTTCACCTTGTTTTCTGTAAACCAAAGGAGTGGAGTGGACTGAGCTAAACGCTATCATACTACATGTACTGAAATTGAAAGGAGGTCACTACATTATTTACATGAAACTAGGGCTGCACAAGTATTACTACGATAATCAAGATTTCGAAAGCACAACTTCACATGGGAAGACGTGTCGAAATGAGGGCGAGATGCATCACTTGCACCGAATGTTATGACGATTAAGTGCTCATGGCTACAGTATGCATTAACTGCTTTTAAAGTGTTTGAAGTGCAAGATTTCATTTATTTGTACAAGGTAAAATTAAATGATGCCAAGTTACAACAAGTATGTCGGGGTATTTGACGGGGGGTGCAAATATCATCAAATGGGCCTTCATTCGTGCAAAATGTTTGACTTACTTATATATCTTCTCAAGACGTTTTCTATTTGTTTCTGTTGAAAGCGTCCCTTAATTACAAGCTGGTTATTTCCATCTATGGATCCACTAGAAGCAGGAAGACATTGCTTGCGTTACAGGAGAAATCACCTTTTCACATTTGACAGAATTCTGGAAATGCAATTAGAAGCTCACCACGTTCCTAACTCAGCTAACAGGAACGCCAAAAGATGTTTGGGCTGTCGATGCAACCTGAAGATGAAAATGTAAACATGCAAGTTTAATAGATAAAATTACACCTATAAACTAGAATCACTGGTTTGGTTATATTCACATATGGGTCAATGACAAGTAGAAGTGTCCATGCTAAAGAAAAGGAATTTATTTATTTCACACCCGCATGTGAGTGTATACACCTTAATCATTTTCTAAAAGGTGTATATATACACAGTGGGGCAAAAAAGTATTTAGTCGCAGCCACCAACTGTGCAAAGTTCTCCCACTTAAAAAGATGAGAAAGGCCTGTAATTTTCATCATGGGTATACCTCAACTATGAGAGACAAATGAGAAAAAAAAATCCAGAAAATCACATGTAGGATTTTTAAAGAATTAATTGGTAAATTGCCTCTTAAATAAGTATTTGGTCACCTACAAACAAGCAAGATTCTGGCTCTCACAGACCTGTAACTTACTTCTTTAAGAGGCTCCTCTGTCCTACACTCGTTACCTGTATTAATGGCATCCGTTTTAATTCGTTATCAGTATAAAAGACACCTGTCCACTACCTCAAACAGTCACACTCCAAGCTCCACTATGGCCAAGACCAAAGAGCTGGCAAAGGACACCAGAAACAAAATTGTAGACCTGCACCAGGATGGGAAGACTGAATCTGCAATAGGTAAGCCGCTTGGTGTGAAGAAATCAACTGTGGGAGCAATTATTAGAAAATGGAGGACATACAAGACCACTGATAATCTCCCTCGATCTGGGGATCCACGCAAGATCTCACCCCGTGGGGCAAAATGATCACAAGAACTGTGAGCAAAATCCCAGAACCACACGGGGGGACATAGTGAATGACCTACAGAGAGCTGGGACCAAAATAACAAAGGCTACCATCAGTAAAACACTGCGCCGCCAGGTACTCAAATCCTGCAGTGACAGACGTGTCCCCCTGCTTAAGCCCGTACATGTCCAGGCCCGTCTGAAGTTTGCTAGAGAGCATTGGATGATCCAGAAGAGGATTGGGAGAATGTCATATGGTCAGATGAAACTAAAATAGAACTTTTTGGTAAAACCTCAACTTATCGTGTTTGGAGGAGAAAGAATGCTGAATTGCATCCAAAAAACACCATACCTACTGTAAAGCATGGGGGTGGAAACATCATGCTATGGGGCTGTTTTTCTGCAAAGGGACCAGGACGACTGATCGTGTAAACGAAAGAATGAATGGGGCCACGTATCGTGAGATTTGGAGTGAAAGCCTCCTTCCATCAGCAAGGGCATTGAAGATGAAAGTGGCTGGGTCTTTCAGCATGACAATAATCCCAAACACACCGCCGCAGAACTCACCCTTCCTCTTACCACCAGACTCCCGGGCAACGGAAAGTAGGACAAGTGGCCATTCGTTGACAGGATATAAGGAAGAAGAATTTCAGGTCCTGGAGTACGACTTCCGAAGGCCTAGCGGGCGGTGTCTCCAGATTTCAACCCCATAGAAAATCTTTGGAGGTATTTGAAAATCCGTGTTGCCCAGCGACACCCCCAAAACATTACTGCTCTAGAGGAAGATCTTGCATGGAAGGGAAGGACATGTGAGCCACCAAAATACCAGCAACAGTGTGTGAAAACCTTGTGAAGACTACAGAAAACGTTTGACCTCTGTCATAGCCAACAAAGGGTATATAACAAAGTAATGAGATGAAATTTTGTTATTGACCAAAATACTTAGGTTTTTCACCCAGAAGTTTGCAAATAAAATTATTTTAAAAATCATACAATGTGATTTTTTTTTGATTTTTCTTTTTCTCTTTGTCTCCAAGTTGAGGTTATCCATATTGATGAAAAATTTTACAGGCTCTTCATCTTTTTAAGTTGTGGGGGACTGTGAACTTGCACAATGGATGGCATATCTGACCTGAATCTAAATATACTTTTTTCCATCCACCAATGGTATACTATAATATATGATGATGTCTTGTTGTTGCAAAAAAAAAAAAGGATAACTCCCGTTGTTTTTTTTTAATAATTTTCAAAACTCATGTTTTTTCATTGTGCATTCCAATTAATCTCAATCAAACTGAAGTTGGGTTGCGGACGTTTTTTTGATCACTGTGTTATAAAAAAAAAAATTTTACAAAATATATAAAACAAACTAAACACAATAAAAAACAAAAAACATGATTATTTGGAATTTTGTTTTTGCAAAATAAATCTTCATGATCTATAATTATTATTATTATATATATATAATATAGAATATAGATTATAATACACACAAAACAAAAAAAATTTTTTTTTTTTTATATGGTAATTTATGTATATCAATTATTTATTTATAGTAATTTTAAAAAAAAAGATTCTTCAATAAAGAAATAATACAAAAGTACAATCTGTCAATAACCATGATCTTGTTGTAAAAAAAAAAGCTATTTTAAATATATTCAACGGACGTATCTATCGTTACTTTATCTAGTCTAATGAGGGTTCTTTTATTATTTTTATTTACTGGGTTTGATTAGCATTTATGCACTTGATTTACCTTTGCAGACAGATGTTTGTCCATGTCAATTTTATCCTTTTTAAATAAGGATTTCTTGGTACTATTAGAACAGTTGTTCCTGTGTCACTCTAAATTCTTCAGTAATTAAAAACATATGCTTGAATATCATTGTAGATGAATTTTTTGTTTGCGTTTTTTTTTCCTTAGCATCCAATTTTTAAGTATTTTGACAATAAAAAAATAAAATTATAAACTGGTAGGACCAATAACAGAAGCCTTGTAATGGACACATGTAAGCATCGTTTTGAATTATTTTATTTGCTGAAAATCCAAAAAATAAAGAAAATACAGCAGACATGGATACTAAATGTTTATACTCACAGTTTGCAGATGTCAGTGAAGTTGACAAAAGATGTTTTCTTGGTCCCAACTCGGACCACCTGAGGTGGCTTCATCACAAACTTCCTCTTCTCCCCTGCCACCATATCAGGGTTCTTCTCCCTCATGATGTTAAACACCCGGCTCAACAACTGTAAAGAACGCAGACATGTAAACAATGACACTCTAAGTGAAAGGAAAACTATGTCACAAGCATGGGGTAGAAGTATATCAGATGTGTGAGGAATAAGAAGGATTGCTCATCATATGAATAATCATCATACCTCATCGTAGGTGTAATCCCTCTCTGAACCGGCCCATGCTGGGCCCGACTGTGAACTGAATGTAACGCCATCTGTGCTTTTATCATCCTCAATGACTACAGGGAAATATAGGTGAAGAATTCACACAATCTAATATTTAATCATCGCCAATAAAATCTTTTTCATATAGTATCTGGTATTACTGTAGCTGTTTCTGGAAAAAACATAAGAAATAACTGAGCTGCATAATTAGACTAATTAAATGAAGCATGTCTTCATACCATCATCCTTTTCCACAGTATCACTTTCCTCAAAAAACTCCACTTTTTTTGACTTCTTTTTTTTAGTTGGAAGCATCAGATCAAATTCATCGTCCTCCATTTCCTGCTGGTCTCCCTCAATTTTCAGCTCCTGGTCACCAATAAAATGAAAAGAGCCAACAGCCTTTAGAAGAACCATCCAATACAAGAAAATAAGCTCAATGGACGTCACGTTAAGAATCATTATACCAGACAGCTAAAAAAATAAAAATACAATACCAGAACGTAATAGACCCACTTATATTCGGTGTTTAAATAAGGCACTTTATGTAAAACAAAAAAAAGAAAAGAAAAAGAAAAAGAAAAAAAGAATTGTCAGGTACAATGTACTTAATGTTGCATTGCAAAACACTTCTGATGTGGGAAATGAATAGTTAGACAAGTTTGGTGGTATGGTTAGGTTTATGTGTGGGGCAACTACAGAAATTAATTACAGATATAATCACAGGACAGTATTTTGAAATATAAGTACAATGTGAAAACATGTACGCACACAATAAGTGCATTGTACCAAATGATTAATTTAAATGTTAGTACATAGTAGTTAAAGTTATTAGTAGATAAACTATATAAAGTGGGTCCAATTTCTTTAAATAATAATATTAATAATGATTAATAATGCAACACACTAAATTAAAGTTGGTATGAAACGGAAGTTGTGATCATCTTTGTCTGCTGTTGTGAGTATACAGGTGCATCTCAATAATTAGAATGTCTGGAAAAAGTTCATTTATTTCAGTAATTAAACTAAAATTAAAACTCGTGCATTAAATAAATTCAATACACACAGACCGAAATAGTTTAAGTGTTTGGTTCTTTTAATTGCGATGATTTTGTCTCACATTTAACAAAAAACCACCAATTCACTATCTCAACAAAATAGAATACTTCATAAGACCAATAAAAAAAAAACATTTTTAGTGAATTGTTGGCCTTCTGGAAAGTATGTTCATTTACTGTACATGTACTCAATACTTGGAAGGGGCTCCTTTTGCTTTAATTACTGCCTAATTCGGCGTGGCATGGAGGTGATCAGTTTGTGGCATGACTGAGGTGGTATGGAAGCCAGGTTTCTTTAACAGTGGCCTTCAGCTCATCTGCATTTTTTGGTCTCTTGTTTCTCATTTTCCTCTTGACAATACCCCATAGATTCTCTATGGGGTTCAGGTCTGGTGAGTTTGCTGGCCAGTCAAGCACACCAACACCATAGTCATTTAACCAACTTTTGGTGCTTTTGGCAGTGTGGGCAGGTGCCAAATCCTGCTGGAAAATGAAATCAGCATTTTCAAAAAGCTGGTCAGCAGAAGGAAGCATGAAGTGCTCCAAAATTTCTTGGTAAACAGGTGCAGTGACGTTGGTTTTCAAAAAACACAATAGACCAACACCAGCAGATGACATTGCACCCCAAATCATCACAGACTGTGGAAACTTAACACTGGACTTCAAGCAACTTGGGCTATGAGCTTATCCACCCTTCCTCCAGACTCTAGGACCTTGGTTTCCAAATGAAATACAAAACCTGCTCTCATCTGAAAAGAGGACTTTGGACCACTGGGCAACAGTCCAGTTCTTCTTCTCCTTGGCCCAGGTAAGATGCCTCTTGCGTTGTCTGTGGTTCAGGAGTGGCTTAACAAGAGGAATAACTGTACAACTGTAGCCAAATTCCTTGACACAACTGTGTGTAGTGGCTCTTGATGCCTTGACCCCAGCCTCAGTCCATTCCTTGTGAAGTTCACTCAAATTCTTGAATCGATTTTGCTTGACAATCCTCATAAGGCTGCGGTTCTCTCGGTTGGTTGTGCATCTTTTTCTTCCACACTTTTTCCTTCCACTCAACTTTCTGTTAACATGCTTGGATACAGCACTCTGTGAACAGCCAGCTTCTTTGGTAATGAAAGTTTATGGCTTACCCTCCTTGTGAAGGATGTCAATAATTGTCTTCTGGACAACTAACAGATCAGCAGTCTTCCCCATGATTGTGTATAGCCTAGTGAACCAAACTGAGACCATTTCGAAGGCTCACGAAACCTTTGCAGGTGTTTGGAGTTGATTAGCTGATTGGCATGTCACCATATTCTAATTTGTTGAGATAGTGAATTGGTGGGTTTTTGTTAAATGTGAGCCAAAATCATCACAATTAAAAGAACCAAAGACTTAAACTACTTCAGTCTGTGTGCATTGAATTTATTTAATACATGAGCTTCACAATTTGAGTTGAATTACTGAAATAAATGAACTTTTCATTTTCATTGAGATGCACTTGTAAGTGAAACGCCTTCTTGAACAAGAAAATATGTTTTTGAAGATTACAAGGGCACATCAATTTTTTTCAAATAATGATGTGCATAGATAAATCATTCAAATGTTAGCACAGTGGTTAAAGATGAAGTGGGCCCAATGTAATCACACAGATATGGTCACATTTCCGATACGTGGTGAAAAGCATTTCATGCGCATTGCATCATTCCCAGGCAATCTCCACATAAACAATTACCTTCATGCCCTCCTCAATGTCATTTTCAAACACCTTCTTCGGTTTCTTTTTCTTCTTTTTCTGGTTAAAGAAGTTCAGATCATCTAAATCATCCGAAGGCTCTGTGAAGATCAAACAGTGTCATAAACGGCCAAAAGTGCAATCCTGAAACCGCACTGTGCACAAACTCTACACGTGCAATGACATTTTCAAGTTTGCGATTTAAAAGCATTTGTTGAGAATCATTTGACTAAACCCGAGGCCCAGAGGTAAAAGAGAAGAGCAGAACACTTCACTGATGCTCATACTTGCATCCTCTCACCCTTTCTCTTGACTTTCTCCTCTTCAGGTCCAGTTCTCGCTCTCTGCTGCTTCAGGCTCCGATTCGTTCTGTTCGTCTGCTGAGCCTCCTCTGCATCTCATCTCGCGAGCATGAAGGCTTCTTCTTCTTCTTCTTCTTCTTTGTTGTGGTGGGGTCGAATAAAATCTGAGGACACATAACGCACCAGGCTCATTTGCTCAAACATGCCTCAATGTGCTTAAGGATACAATACGGAGCTCAACTCTTTTTACTGCTCAAGCAATGTTGAGTATTATTTACTTTAGTTTTTGCATTTTATACAATTAGAAACAATACGCAATGACATCAAATCGTGCAACCATACAGCACGACGTTAACTGCTCTCATAATCTATGCCAAAAGTCACAACATAACTGAATATTTCCACTCAGCTGTCAGCAATAACAAAAGACACGCATAGACCACCACAATACCTCGTCTTCTGACATGATGACTGAATCAAATATAGCCGTTTCTCGTCGTGTTAAATCTCGTTGGCACGGTTAACACGACTGTTCCCATCCACTGTCTTGCATCAGCACAGGCGAGCTTAGCGCGCAAGCGTACTTCCGGCGACAAATGATTACATCCTTATGATGACGACAACATTACGCGACTTTCCATGGTACAGCTGAGGATTTCAATCGATTACAAGATTTATGTTTAGTTTTACATTTATAGCAATAATTATTATTGTTGTTGTTTGTTTTGTAGCTTCTTCCAGACATTTATGTAGAACACCACGAATCGAAGCGAATTGTTAAATCAAATAAGCAAGATTTTTTTTCAGAAGCAAACAGCCATGTGCTTTATTGAAATTCATGAATCCACCCAAACCCCTTACCAACATGAATGTAAAATAAAGAACATCAAAAGGAACTTGGCAACGAATGCACGGGCAAGACGAAAAGAGTGAAATGAGCAACTAGATGCAGTACAACCACCATGCCCCACTCTTCTTATAATTTTCATCAGTCAGCTGAGAGGCATTTCACAGTTATTTAAAAGACATGCCACTCATTAAGGCACATAACGCAGCAGACACATCTTTATATGCTTTTGAGTGCAAGAGCAGGACAGAAGTGATTGTTTTATATATAATTTTAACAAGAACTAAGGTGTATACTACAGAAAGACTAACAACACCAGAGAAAAGGAATCCAAGTTTAATGATCTCTCAAATAAAAGCCATCTGAATTCTTTTTAAACATACAAATGTACACATATGCCTCACCCTGAATAGATACAGCATTTTTGCATCTCAAAAAAGTATATGCTTCCATACGAGGAAAAAAAAAACGTGGTATAGTTTTTGTATAATTACAACCATCTACTGTCAGATAAACCCACAGCACATCAATAAATCAGGCCTGAAAAGAGCACAATAGGAAAGATCTGTTATTAAATAGATCATTTTCTGCAACTATTTGGATGCAGCACCAAACAAAACATGATGGGAAGTCAGATTATATATATATATATATAAAATGGAGCTAATGTTAGTCATTTTTAATTTGTTATTTGTCACCAAACCATAATATGTCACTGTCAACAAACTGTAAAAAAGCGTATGCGGTTGGAAGTGCTTGAATAACATTAATCTAACAGAACACATTGAGATCAAAGATCGAAGCAAACAACAGAACCAAATATATTTAATATATCAGATGAGATGAGAGCGTGTTGACCATGTATATGAAAATTGTGTATTGGCAAACATGCTTATCTCCATGACAAAACAAAACAACCAGTTTCTGAATAGTAGAGAGGTCAAAAAACACTTCTATTAAAAAAGGGGAAATTAGAAACACCAATGCATTACATAAATAACCATGGCCAAACATTTAAGGGTCACTTCATATATTATGTCATCAGATTTTATTGTCAGATTAACTTGCTTCATATCCATTTTCGTTGTAACTCTTGTTTTTTTCTGGGCTTGTTTTATTCACTCTGCAAGAGCTATGGTAAAATGTGTTTTGTAGTGTTAACCCTCTGAAGGTTCTCAGGTTTGCCTGCCCAGGCCAACCACGACGAGCAACGAGAGTCTGTCAGATTGGGTAAATTTACATGGCCCATGCTTTGAGTTCTTCCATGTCATCCTCATCCTCCTCTTCTCTCTTTTTTTGGGCTGGAGAAACACAAAGGCAAATAGTTATAAGGGTTTCCACAGGGGAAACTCTCAAGACGTCTTTCTACTTGTGTAATTTTCAAGTCCAATTTCACATGTATTGTCTCGTATGTAAAATTTTGAAAGTAGTTTGTGAGATATAAAAAAAAGAATTCTATGTTAGTATTATGTTGATATGTACTGAACAGCATGAAACGAACCAACAGGTTTCTTGGGTAATGGGTTTAAAGGCACACTGGGCAGAGGGACATCCTCTGTGCCACCAATTTCCAGCAGGTTCTTGTCCAGCTCCTCCTGTTCCAACTCCTCTAATTCAGCCAAAAGCTCATCCTAGAAAGGGAAAGAATCGCATTGTTCGGTCAACATCGGTAAAAACTGCATTTGAAGAGATACATCTATGTAAATTGTATTATTAAGCATTTCACCTTAATCAGAGAGTTAGATAGTACCTCTCTAAAAAAATATAAGTCCAGTCAGGTAAATATTTCTATTTTGCTGTTGTTCTTGTTTTTTTAAGTTGAAATGAAAACTTAACAATAATGTCTGATTTCCTAATAATCTGGTTCATCTTCATTTTGCTTTAACATTAGCAACACTTGAGCTACATGTTTTCGCTTAAACCTGATGATGTTCTTAACAAGACGATCCAAAGAGCAAAAACATCTGAGAGTCACAGGATCAGTATCACAAGTTTTCTTAAAATAATGCAGAATCTTAAATCACTTTTATTTAAGTCATAATGCTTCTTTGTTTGATATTTTAAAATCCTAACAAGTTCTGTTGAGGAACTTTGAATACCATACTGAAACTATGGGATTTTTTTCAAAGGGGATTCAAATTCTCGAATGCTCCTCAGTGTGTATCAAACATCACACAAGTTCGCTCCTTTTGTCTCAACTCACCTCATCATAGTCTTCTCCAAAACCTACAGGCCTTGAAATGGCATCAGAAATCTCCTGTGCCAACTCCTGCTGCTCTGTGATGTCCTGCATGAGGTCGTCCACTTTGTCTATATCCCTGACAACAATCAATAATATTAAATCAATATATATTTTTGCACATCACTAACTGCATTCTGTGATACAGATTCAATAAGAAATTTTACTCAGGCATCTTACATATTTTCATGCGCTGTCTTCATGGCCTTGGCTGCAAAGCCCATGTTTTTAAGCACTTCTGTGTTTGTATTAGCATTCTCCAATGCTTCTCGCTGGAACTCAATAGTGGAGAGAGTGCCATCTATCTGAGTCAGCTGCTTCTCATATCGCTTCTTTCTTTTCAGGGCCTGTAAAGCAGCTAAAAAAAGGGATAACAAACATGCCCAAAGCAGTGTTCACACATATATATATATATATTTTATACACACACTTTTTAAGCTAATCAACAAAGTTAATATTCAAGATTAAGATTGAACCATACACAAACAAGAGATTCCCAGCATGTGGGATGTTTGGTTATGGTAAACAATGCACTCGATTAAGTTCCCTGTCAATGGCTGTTATTTCACAACACGCCACATGACAGTAATCAGACGCAAGCAAGTGATATGAAACGCAATCCTTTATTTAGCCCAACTCTTGGATTTAGTTCCTTGACAGCAAGGATTTGAATTTTCGTATCCTACCTGGCATGTGTGTTATATTAATACAGTGACTTGATAGTTTCGATTATCAGTGAGTTTAAGGCAAGTGTCGCATGGGTGTAGCTACCTTACTAACAACACTGAAACCGACGAGAGAAGCTTTCTTTTAAAAGTTATTTAAGACACCTATGGTCCTTATCACACGGAGGCTCGGTTTTAAATACATACCTCGTTTGTTTTTCGTGCCGTTTTTCTTTGCTGTCAATAGTTCCGCATCAATCTTTTGCTCTAAGTACTCTTGTTTCTTGGCTAACATCTCTTCTGTCTCGCGGAGTTTCTGGATCGCTTCTTGTGGGCTTGGGCCTTTGCCTCCTTTCCCCCCACCGCCAAACAGTTTGCCGAATACGGACATATTGTTTTGTATTTTGCGAAACTAAAAAATCCCTCCGAGTCGTTTGGTTCCTCTAGACCCCACTGATCACAAGCCCGTCGCCTGTTTCCGTGTTCAGCTGCTGAATTGTCTTACTTCCCCTCGGCCCGCTTGACGTCACGCCCGTCATGCCACCTAATCAACGCCGCTACCTACATGTGACGGTGTTTTAAAGGGGTCGTATGATGCGATTGCAAGTTTTCCTTTCTCTTTGGAGTATAACAAGCTCTTGATTTTGCATAGTGATCCCTGTTAAGTTGGCCAAGACTACAAGTCTCAAAACCAAGAGATTTCTTTAGTCAAATTGAAGGGTACTGTTGCCACGCCCCCCTAAAACGGCTTCCGTTTTCTAACATGCCCCCACATATCCTACCCTCACTATGTTAATAGTTGCATAAGGCCCCAAATTTGCACGCAAAGAACGAAGGCGTGGTTCGTACCGCATTAGTGTTTGATAAGCCAGCAAAGGGTGCATGTTCCAGGGAGACGCTGTGTGTTTCAGGGCAAAAGCAAAAGCACTTTATTTGGCCTACCGAAAGTAGATTCATTTAGGAATCTTTAAGATCACTTACAACATAACAGCAATGGATTTTATGGACGACCGTTTCATGAACCTAGGAGGAGGTGATTCTGACTTTGCTATGAAAATCTGGCGCTTCTGAATCAGTTTAAGTTTATTAGTTTCAGTATTTGCTATTGACTGTTCAAATGCGGAGTTTTGGCATCGTGTGTGTGTGTGCGCACGAGCGAGCGAGAGAGAGAGAGAGAGAAAGAGAGTGTGTGTTGTGTGTGGTTGGGGTGTTTGTGTGTTGGTGTGTGAGAGAGACGCATCACAGTGGAGTCTGCTGTCTTAACCGTGGCTTGTGTAATGCAAACACATAGCAGCTTCATCACTGTGTCTGTCACGCGACTCTGTTCCCCTTTCAGGCTCTGTCTTTACATTTATTTTGAAAGCTGAAGCTGCGATTATGGTAAGGGGCGTTACATTTCCGACGAGTGCTTGCAGTGTTCGGCCAATCATAATGCACTGGGTCAGCTGGCCAATCATAGCAGACTGCGCTTGTCGGAAGGAGGACTTTGTAGAAAATAGCGGCATAGAGGACCTACAATAATGTACAGTAATTTGAAAAATAATGTGTTTTTGTGAACATTAAAGCATGTCAACATATTCTGTTACACCAAATACACAAAATAATGATCTTTAAAAAAGCATCATATGAACCCTTTAAAAGAAATGGAGTTGTTAAAAAAGTCTTTAGTGTTAATTAATAACAAAAAGAATAATGACATTTTGTTAAATTTTATGGAGAAATTCTTTGAAAAATAATGTCCCCGCTATGCTTTTCAACTCATTTGTATACTAAATGTGTCTCTAGGGAAAAGGAAGAAATATCTGTTTTATTTTTTATTTATTTATTTATTTTTATAATTTGTATTTTATTTATTTTTTTGTTGTTCTTGTAAGTTGTATGATTGTAATAATGTGAATAGGTTGTGTTGTATCTATATGTTAAAATCAGTTTGAAGCAATAAAAAAACCCAAAAAAACCTATCAACGCCGCGTCTATCAAAATGATCCATAATTGTTATCCGGTAAATTATAAACTTGCTAAATTTAACAATAGTATTTCACCCAATTGCTCCTTTTGCCTTCAGTCTGAAGAAACAATCATTTGTTTTGGGACTGTGCTTATTCTAAAGTGTTCTGGGTTGACTTTTCCAATTTTGTTAATAAATATTTATATCCAAACTTTTGTATAACCCCCAAAATTGTGTTTTTTGGTTACTCTTTGAAGTTAGACCCTTCTCACTGTGAATTTATTATTAATCTATTGCTATATCTTGCTAAATTTTACATTCATAAGTGTACATTTTCAAAGAAAACTCCCTACTTTTTTATTTTCAGGAAAGATTTTGATGTGTATGTAAACTCTTTAAGAAACTCTAATAATTCTATTGCATGTAAGACTCTTTCATGGTGTAAGTCTTATAAACTAACATAGTATGCTTTGGAGTATTGTTTTGTAACCCTTATTGTCCCTTGTTTTGGTTCTTACTTGTCCCTTTGTAATTGTATTTGCTGTTCTTCAATTGCATAATAAAAAAAATTAAAAAAAACCTATCAACGCCGCAGCTGCTGAGCAGTAAAACTACAACTCATGACCAAACTAATGATTTAACACTTTTGTTTGATTATTTAGGCCACCCTTTTTAATCTCCAGATCTAGTTCGCGTTTTCTTTAGTGCCATAGAAAACTATTTAAGGAAACATTTGGTTTCACAAGAAAGAGTCCTTGGCCAAGTTTAGGTCATGATCTAGTAGTTAATGAAGAATGAAGATATTCATGTTTAAGTGGAACTATTTAATAGAAAGCATATTTAAATATTTAAATAAATAAATAAATAACTCAAAATACAGCAAACAAGAATATTCAGCTAACTGCAGTTCCGCAGTTCATTTCTATGAATTATGGCATTAGCTTATCACAATCATTCATTGATGTGTATGAATTTGTTATACTGAAATTATCTATAGACATCTTTTTAATAAATTTCATGTTGTAATGTTTGCCAGAGAGTATCATGGACCTTTGTAAGATTGTTCAGTACCACTGTGTCTGAGTGATTATGCAGGAGGTATGATCTCTGACTTTTTGTGTGGGTACAGTGTGGGCAGTGGCGTAACTTTGCTTTGAAATGTGGTGGGGACACCGCGCGACTCGCTTTGCTAGTTTTTTATTTAATAATCTAATTTACTTGGGGACTGGGTTTAGTTGGACAAACTTAATTTTTGCTTTTAAAAAATACATCGATGTACCAGGTGCGGCTCCAGAGAATTTTGAACGCAGGTTCTGAGGGTGCTAGATCATTGACAGAGGGAGCTGCACAATTCAGGGCTCCAGACTCATTATTCACACTGGTCGCTCTTTTGCCATTAAATTTCTCAGTTGGCTGCACAAGTACGTATTTTTTATTTTTTTTGCACTACAGCATGCTATTAATCAATGGATGCTGATGAACTTTTATCATAGTTTAGGGTTTGAAATTAACACCCGCCAAATGCAGGTAAAAATAAGCTGTGGCGGGTAACGCTGTCAAATCACTAGCCAATTTGGCGGGTTACTTTTCGTAAATTATGTTCACTCATTAATTTCTTGGGGAAGTTCATGCAGGCCAAATCTGCGCAGGTTTAGCGCAAATACTGAACTCGTGAGACATCATGACATTATCGAGTATATTGCAAAAGCTAAACAAAACACACCTACAGAGGCGTGCATACGCGACGAGATGAAGTCTGGTTAGACTAACACAGGCTTTAGTGCGCGTGCGCTTTTATAGTGGTTCTTTCGCTGCATGATTCAGTCTATATGCATTAACAATGATCACATACTTCAAAATAAGGAGGCAGAAAAAATTTATATATTTATATCAATTTATATAGTTAATATCACACGAAGAGTGCCGTTATTTCTTAAAAAAATCAGCATGGTTACAAATGTGAATTGTGAATTGATTTTATACAACAGTTCAATAAACAATAAGTTAATATCAAGAGACTTACGTTTTAGACACCATATTGGCTGTTTTTGTGCTATTTCTGTGCTATTTCACCAACAAAAAACATTCCAAACACAGCCACAGTACTGTTTTGCGTCTCTGAGCAACATGAAGTTGTTTCGTTCCTGAATGAATCAACCGTTAACTTAACAGTGACTTTTGCCTTGCCACCTCCTGGGGTTTTGTAATTTCACATTTCAATTGGCTTTTCAATTTTTTAAATAATTTCAACAATATCATTATCCCATTCACATTTCATGTTTTAAAACAAAACATACTTTATTGCAAGTGGTCACTGCAGTTAAAGCATTTCCATGTCCCTCTAAAGCTGCTTAACTGTGTACATGCATCTAATACCACTTTCATATTCAACTTACTGCAAAGATGATTGTTTATTGTACTGGTTATTTTATAACAGCCCAATTTATATTAGAAATTACTGATTAATGTACTAATTTGACTCAAAGATGAGTACACTTTTTAGAAAAAAGTGGCTTTATAAAGGTAAGAATGCCCCATAAAGTTTTAAAAATCTATTAAAACTTATTTGGACAAATGAAAATTAATGTCATCACTGCTGTGAACTACCACAACAGAAATAATGAAGAATACACAAAACTTGGAGAGTCAGCTGGTCCACGGTAGTCCTTACGTCTTCAGCACATAACACACTCCTCAGCAAAAGTAATCGTCTAATTTATCTTTATCGATACACTCCCAGAAAAGATTGAGATTTATTTTGTCGAATATCGCACAAACCCCTAGTCCTGGACAAAATGATTTTGCCAAACGGTCCGCTATGTGTCCCGCCCAGTGTAAGATGCTTCCAACTGTTGGTGTATTTCTGTCTTTTTTTTTTCTTTTTTTTTTTGGCTATATAAGTTATGAATGGCCGGTAACTTAAAAATTTAGTAGCCAAATTGGCTTGTGAGTGAAAAAGTTAATTTCAATCCCTGTTTACAGTTATATGGAACGAGTCATTTAAACATTCAACCCGTTCTTTCTTCATCATTGTATTATTTGAATTTGAATTGTGAACGGAGTTCCCCCTCATTTTGCCATGTTATAAACCGGGCTTCAGATGCTTTCACTTTCGATTTCACGATCTTGTCAGGTTTTACAATAAAATAGAATTGTCTGTTTTGCTTACATCTATACACCTTTCACCTATTTTTTTGATCACCCCAATTAGATTATGAAGAATGATTTGTTGATCTTGTTTTCCCTTTAATACATACTTCCGCAATATCTTTTTCAATTACTTTTAAAAAGTTGTGGGACAATATCGACCCTGGCAAAAATTGGTGGGCATGTCCCCCGTCCCACCTTGCCAATTTAACGCCCGTCCCACCTGCAAATTACGCCTATGAGTGTGGGTACACGACTGTATTTAGAGAACAGGATGTGGCTTTGTTCCAGATCAGTATTACAAGAGTGCCACACTTTCAAAGTGTGTGCGAGACCTCTTTCATTTTCAGTAACCTACATATTCTGCTGGTAAAAGTTGTACAGGCCATTATTTCGCGTTTTTTTTTCTTTTACTTTTAGTATCATTTTTGTATTTCAATAAATAAATAAATAGGATGAAAGATTAATTTGCCTTTTTCTTGACTTTTTTGGGAAAAAAGAAGCGAGAAATACTGAAATTGTACAGTTTGTTACTCTATGTTGCATCCACACATTTCATCACAGTACACTGTTCACTGACACTCCATTTGCACTTCCTGTTTCTCACCCTGCATATTGTTTATATAGTGTGTATATTATGTGTTTTGGTATGTTTAAATGTATTATTATTTATTTTGTTACCTACACTTGTTTATATGATGTGTGTGGAAACTGTCAACATGATGCTACTGCTGCATGATGCCTGCATTTTCACCCAGCATTACACTTTTTCACCACTAGAAGACCACCAATAGTTTGCATAGGATTTATGAAATGCATGGAAAGATGATCAGAAAGTCCAAAAACCGAAAGACGGTGCTAAATACAGCAGTCAACATTTGAAGTGGATCAAAACAGTTAATCAAAGTTGTCCTAAGGCAAGAAGAGGTTTTAGAACAACTTTGATGAAAGGTTTTGATCCACTTCAAATGTTGACTGCTGTATATCGATATTGCGATATTGATCGTCGGCTACTACAGCACAATAACAACATCCTTGTTCGCCGTATTTGAATTTTGATCGTACATAGCTAGTGATTTAAATAATCTATGGACGGTGTGAGTTCACATGCAGGAACTATTTTCTTTCGCGGAACACCGGAAAGGCATTTTATCACCAGATGGAATTTTAATGGTACCACATGGAGCGCGCTACAAAGACAGGTGTCCTCCCCCAATGACAGGTGTTCCTCGGTAATAATTAAAGTCACACAAAAACAGTCCCAACGGGATGGAGCCCGCTTGCAGCTACACTGAAGGATATGCTTCTGTGCTCCGCATTACACCAGGTAACTGTAACTAACATTGTTTCCTCAGAGGGGTTCTTGTTTTAATAATGAACTTTTAAGTTGGCTATTTTTACTTTTTGCCTATCCGCCACAGTTGCTGGCGAAGGATTCGCAGATATGGTCTTTTCATATAGGCCTATATAAATAACCCAAGTGAAACTGAACACGGAGCATCAAATCATGTTTTGTTCTTTTTAGCGTTTTAATAATTTTAACTGAAAAGTAATCCTAGAGAGGTCGAGGGCATTCCTGTTGCCTTTAATCGGCTAAGTTACAGGAATCCGTGTACTTGTGCTCCTACCAATCTTACAATTGTTTCCTAACACTTCACAGTAAGATTCCATTGTTAACACGGTGAACTACATTAGTTAACAAGCAACAACAATGAAAAATACTTCCAAAGTATTTAGTTGTCATAGTTAATATTAATTTCAACGTTTACTAATACATATTAAAATCAAAAGTTGCATCTGTTCATTTTATTTAATGGACGTGAACTAACAATTAACAGTTTTACTTTTATCAATTAGAAAAAATGTAACCAGTGATTTCCTCATTGTTAAAGTGTTACCAAATTTGTTGATTAAAAGAGCCTTGATAGTGGGGACAAAAGAATAACGTTTTTCTGATCATAAGGTGCTGTTTTGCAGAGTGCGTCTGAAGGATGAATAGCAGTGGACCAGCATACCCGTTAGCCTCTCTCTATGTCGGTGACCTTCATCCTGATGTCACTGAGGCCATGCTGTACCAGAAGTTTTCTCCTGCTGGGCAGATCATGTCCATCCGTGTGTGCCGAGATGTCATTACACGGAGATCCCTCGGATATGCTTACATCAACTTCCAGCAGCCTGCTGATGGTGAGCACACTCCTACTAGGGTGTTGAGCATGCTCTTTAATTGCAGCTCGGTTCTGGAATTTAGGAAACAAGAACTGCGATTTGAATTTGGTGTATTTTGGATGAAATGCATTAATAATAATGTATTACCCAAACTAATCGCCACTTTTAGTGATTCAAGCACTTCTCTAAATAGTAAATCTCACTTTTCTCCACATTAAAGCGGAATGTGCCCTTGACACCATGAACTATGAAGTCATCAAGGGTCGTCCAATCAGGATCATGTGGTCACAGCGAGATCCAGGTCTGAGAAAGTCTGGTGTGGGAAACATCTTCATCAAGAACATGGATGAGTCTATTGACAACAAGGCTCTCTATGACACCTTTTCTGCCTTTGGTAACATCTTGTCATGTAAGGTACATCCTTTTTCATTACTGTGTGTTTTAAATGATTATTAAAGGCAGCTTTATCTGCAAGTTGATTGAAATAATTTACAAACAATGTAGTCTCTCGTTGCCAGACCTTCAGACTGACGGCGGCGTGACGGCTGAGACTACAAACAATGTTACTAATGCGTTTTTCATCCTAGGTGGTTTGTGATGAGAATGGCTCAAAAGGTTATGGGTTTGTGCACTTTGAGACTCAAGAAGCTGCCAACAGAGCCATTGAGACCATGAACGGCATGCTTCTGAATGACCGGAAAGTGTAAGTATTGACACCAGTGGTTCTCAAGCAGGGAGCTAGGGAAAAACTAGGGGTCTCGGCAAACACACAATCAAGATCTTTTTATTTTTCCTCCATAACTATTGTTTTTGTTAAAGAACATACCGTTCAGTCAGGACCGCTCTGGCAGTAAAACACAGTTTTTTGATTACACACAATATTTGGTTTGGCGGTATGGTTCCGTATGGGGGTTCAGCAAAAACAATATAAAACTTAGCTGCCTGTAATGACCCCCCGGAACCATCAGCATGACATAAATATAATGAAAGTAGGACTGCTTGGGAAGCTTGTCTTGTTGTGGCGATCTGAAACGGAAGAAAAGAAAAACTACGAACAGCCAAGGTGCATGACATAATATATGGAAAAGTGTTCTGATTAGGAGGGTGGGAGGTAGGGTTGAATGTGACTTGAACTAAGCTGGAGTGAGTGATATTTCGTGTGTGTGTATATGGTGAGTGTGAATATATATATATCTATATATATATATATATAATAATTATATATATATATTAGTAGATCTATATAAACACACACGAGTGACCTGAAGATAGGAGAGTCTCTGGGATTGGATGGATCTGAACGGGCTGATAGTCAGCTGTTGTGGAGCTCTGCCTACGTTGCCTGCCTGAACTAACTCTTGCCTAGATTTTCTTGTATATATCACTAACATTCTGGAATATGAATGAATCATTGTTAATTATATAAATTACTTGACCGTTATTCTTTATACATGCCCTATCACAAAAGTAACCAGCTGCTTTGCCTCATCAACCATGAGTGCCACAATTATCTAGTTTATGTGGGATTTCAACCATTTTGTTGGGTAAACAATGGGGAACAATGGTCCTTTAAGGAAGGTGGGCGCTATACCGGTATGAAAGTGACTACCGGTATTATGTTGTTCCATGATATGGATTTTGCTATACCGTGGATACTGTTATATATTCATGAATTCAAATTTTGCAAGTTTCAAGTTTGTACGCTTTGCAAATTTTAACACAAATGATGATAAAGAGTCGAGGCTGAACGTTTTTGTTCTCTGTGTGCAACGCCGTACTACACGGGCATTAGTAATCAAACACAGAGCATCGTAACAGACCGAATTAATAGAGCACAAATTGCCTACTCCAGTGGGTCCCAAACTGAGGGATCTGAACAGTCAGCAGATTATTTTGCAAAAGAACCCTCTTCATGGTGTACTGACCACACTGAGTAATGTTTCCACTTATCGGCGCTTGCCTAGTAGTAAATAATAGAAGCAAAATATTACTTGACATTTTAATTACCCTCAATTGACTTTGCCGTACCGCTTGATGGCTCCGTTATCCGTTGTAGCATTGTGTTGTATCAATACCAACCACTAGCTGCGCGATTGAAGCATCAGAGTTGTTTGCAGGGAGCCCCATGTAGACATTAAATGAACGATGGTATGGCTCTGCTCTAAAGCATGTAACGTTACAATTGTAAGGACTTCCAGTGCCAGGGTAAACTTAAAGCAGATTGAATATACTTAAGGTTCCCAAATCCCACAACACTTGTCTACACCAGAACCGAGTGGCCTATTGACAAAAGCCAATGACCCAGTGATGTGCCTCTTCTGCTGGGAAGCGACGCGACCAATCCGTGAGGAGTAAACTGATGCGCGTCATTTCTGGACGAACTCCATCACCTTACACAAACATTTCAAATATTCGTGAAGATTGTGGTTTTCACAAAAACATGAAGCAGCAAAACTGTTTTTATCATTGATAATAATCAGAAATGTTTTCTTGAGCAGCAAACCATCTTAGAATGATTCTGAAGGATTATGGACCTGGAGTAGGATGGCTAAAACTAACTCCGCTTTGATCACAGAATACATTAGCCTATAATGTTAAACTTCAAATAGACATTTAAAATTTCAATGTGTGTTTACTGTATTTTTAGTAAATAAATGTAGCCTTGTGACCATATAGTACTTTCCCCCCCAAAAAAAAAAAAAGGGGGGTGGGGGGCCTTGAAAATATTTTTATTTACAAAAGGGGGGCCCGGCAGAAAAAGTTTGGGAACCACTGGCCTACTCAAACACTATTTAATTGAATTCATACAGGCCTACCTCATGTTGCACGTTTGCACTTTTTGAGAGAAAAAATGGCACAATACAAAAAAAAAAGACTTTAGGTCTATGTCTCAATTTTTCACGTTATATAAGGCTAAAATATTTTGCCTGTAATTTCTCATATTGCAATATAATATTGATATCGCCTGGAAAGTGTAAAATATCGTGATATGAATTTTATCTCATATCGCCCACCCCTACCTTGGAGGGGAAAAAAGCATTTAGTATAAAAACACTTTTATATGCATTTAGTTTTTTATTTGTGCTTTTGTGTTTTGTCCTTGTCAGCAATCCATGTTTTCTATATTAAAAAAATAAAATGAATACACCTTTATTTCTATTATAGAATTAACCTTCATAGTGTTTTCTAATTTGGCTTACTACTACTTCCTCATCCTCTCCATGATCTTTTTCCACCAACCAGGGGTGAAAAAACATGGTCCACTTAGGAAGCGAAGTAATTTGACATTATTCAAAGTAAGGACAAAACGCTATGCTAGTTCTACCATTCCTATTTGTATATTTATGGACAGATGTATATGTATTTGTGTGTATATGTATATCTTTTATTATTATTTGGTATAGTATTGAATGTTTTTATATTTCTTGAGTATTTTGTATTTGCTTTTTCTTGCAAGTTTCTTTTGATGTACTTTCTGCAATAATTCAATCTCAGTATTGCTATGCACAAGTAAATAAACTTTAATTGGCATTTGCAGTTTTGTAGGGCATTTTAAGTCTCGTAAGGAGCGTGAGGCAGCGTTGGGAGCTAAAGCCATGGAGTTCACCAATGTGTATATTAAGAACTTCGGTGAAGATATTGACAGTGAGAAACTGAAGGGCATCTTCTCTGAATTTGGTAAGCAAGTTCATATAGGAATGTTTTTCTTTTCTTTTTTCCCCGTCTAAAGACATTAATTGGAAATGTACTGTTAAATATGCAAATGCACTAAACGTATCAGCAGGGGGTTTTAAACTTTGATTTAAGATATAATTAATCAGCAAGCACTTTTCATTAGGAGTATTGATTTTGCTTCTTTTAAAGCTGCCTCTGGTTCACAGGTAAGACCCTTAGCGTGTGTGTGATGACGGATGAAAGGGGATGCTCTCGTGGCTTTGGATTTGTCAACTTTGAAAACCACGGAGATGCCAGGAGGGTAAGAAAACCAATTGTGCAGTATGTGTGAGTAGATATGGAGACTGAAGTCTTTTCTCTCTGTGGTAGGCGGTAACTGAAATGAACGGAGAAGAGCTGAATGGCAGAGTCCTTTATGTGGGCAGAGCTCAGAAAAGACTGGAGAGGCAGGGAGAACTCAAGCGCAAGTTTGAGCAAATAAAGCAGGAGCGCATACAACGCTACCAGGTACATGCACATATGCTAACCTGCAGTGTTGGGTAAGTTACTCAAAAAAAGTAATGCACTATAAATTACTAATTACGACTCTAAAATTGTAATTTGATTACATTACTGATTACTACATTTTAAAAAGTAGGCTAATCAGATTACTAATTACATTCGTTACTTTCAAGTTTATTTTACTTCAAGTTATCAAACCTAAAAAATACACTACAAAGTGAAACTCAGTTCTTTCATTAATTTAATATTGACTGAAAAATTACGTATTTGTATACTCGCAATATCACCTTTTTTTTTTTTTGCTTTTGTAAAATAAAGAAAACAAATAGGGTGTGCTTTCTGCATTCTCAGTCTCCGCAAACATCTTCCTTAAGTCACTAAAATGAACGAAAATGACATGATATATCTAAAGAGAGCTTGAAGTGTCTATTTTTTTTTTTATTAAGTAATGTCGAAAACAAATATTCTCTGATAAAATAATTCATGTGACACCAACGTGAGGTACAGGCTATGTCCACACGTACACGGGTATTTTTATAAACTGAGTTTTTCCTTCCGTTTTTAAAAAAAATCTCCATCCACATGAAAACGTAAACGCATGCTATGAAGCACTGTCAAGAGCATGCCAAACCAACAGGTGGCAATATAATCTCAACCGTAAAGCCATGTTGGCCAATCAGAAGCCTGAAAAAGTCTCCAGTAGGTGGAGATAACCGCGCAGGCGCCGATGTCAGAAGCCAAAAACTTCGATTTCGCTGTCTACGCGATAACACTGCAACCGGAGTTTTTGAAAATCTTCACCCTGGCAGGCATTTTCATAAATGTTCGGTTTCAGTGAACTGGTGTTGTGTTTACATGTGGACGAACGGCCTAACCACGTTCGTGTGGATTGGGCCACAGTCTTTCCTGTTTGAGCTCACCTATAATGTGATCACACTGACTCGCATCATGCGCTATAAGATAAACATCCATGCCAAACCAGGCTTGAGATGTGCATACATGTAACTGTCCACTTCACCTCCGTAAACAAAGAAAGATTCAAGTTAATCTCGGCTACTTTTAGTTTTTGGAAGAAGATGCGCTGTGAGGAATAAGCCTTGAATTTACCTCAAGAATGCGATGCAATGCAGCTTAATCCAGCAGAGGATCTCATTCTGATGAGTCATTAATTTTGACTAATATTAGTGTTTATGTGACTAACTTGTTGAACTTTTCCCAAACTATAATGCCAGACTAAAATATGTGAAATCGAATGCAACATTTTGAAATATGATAGGTAAGCTTTCATTGCATCTAAATGTTGTAGGACTCGTCTGCATTTTAGCCCGCAATCTCCAGTGATTTATTAAAGGGGATACTGATGCGCAAAACATGATTTTTACTTCATATTTTTAACACTGCATTTGTAACTTAAGTAACACAATTTTATTGACATTAGTAACTAATCAAATTACATAAATTTAAAATGTAATGCATTACTCCGTTACCAGGAAAAGTAATTAGAATACATTAACGCGTTACTGTGTAACGCATTATACCTAACTCTGCTTACCTGTATGGCAACTTGTATAAATCTGCAAGCACGGCCAAAATTCAGTATCATCCTAATCATTTGAGAAGGATTTGCATATGCTCAAGCTCAACTGTATTGGATTTTTATTTTTTTTTTTATATATTTTTTTTTCAGGATATGTTTTTAATGCATGCATTGTTTCTTTGATTTTAGGGAGTAAATCTCTATGTAAAAAATCTAGATGACAGCATTGATGATGAGAAGCTAAGGAAAGAGTTTGCTCCTTATGGAACCATCACTAGTGCAAAGGTAATGTAAATCGCTCAAGAATACACAACTTAATAAATAATGTCCATGCTACAGGACAACAAACTACAAAATATAATAAAAAATGATTCACAAGTTTGATAGGAGTAGAATATAAAATTTGGTAAACAGGATTAGTTGCGATAGTCAGACATTATAAACATTAGTTACGAGTGTGTGTGATGTCAGTTGTATAGTCATAATTGTTTTTCCTGCTTTAGGGTCATCACACACACACACCACACACACATAACAATTACATACACATACACACATACACACATACATACATACTACTACATCCATACATACATAAATTATTTAAAAAAGTTTTTTTAACTTTTATAAAATTCATTTGGGTCACTTTTTTATTTAGGAAAATCTGAAATTTTGTATTAATTTGGAAAAATTACATTTTCAAATGGCTATTTAGCCATTTATTTTAGCAACATTTTAACACACTTTTCGCCATCCATATTTAATAAACTCCCCTTTTTTCCCCCTCTCATTATAGAACCTGTTTCACCCGTGATCATTATCATTACCTTAAACTAAAACCATATTTTAGTTACTTGAAATAAAATTAAACTTAATGTATGTAATCAATTAAAGTGAATAAAAACTACACTTTAAAAACTTTTTTTTTACTAAATCTGAAAATAAATATAAATTTAAAAATACTGATAAATCTGAATGATACTAAAATAATGCTGGTTTTGCCTAAAAATATTACATGAAAATAGTAGGTCTTATTGATAAAAATGGAAATTCTCACATTTGTTTGTGCAATCTTAAGGTGAGAGAAATTGAATAAAGTATTGCTGCTTATTTTTTTGTATTTTGGGATAGGTGATGACCGATGGAGGCCACAGTAGAGGCTTTGGCTTTGTGTGTTTTTCATCTCCCGAAGAGGCCACTAAGGCAGTGACTGAGATGAATGGCCGTATTGTTAGCACTAAACCACTATATGTGGCTCTTGCCCAGAGAAAAGAGGAGCGAAAGGCAATCCTCACCAATCAGTACATGCAGAGACTAGCCAGCATTCGAGCCATTCCCAGCCCTGCCATACCCACCACCTACCAGCAGAGCTCCGGCTACTACATGACCTCTGTGCCGCAAGTGGGTGGAAGGGTTTATATGCATGTGCGGTTTTGTATGACGATTGCATTATCTGCATTACTTCTGCTGTGAACTATGCATATCTGCATTTCTAGCATCAGGTTCGCTCTTTTTACAACACCGTACCAAACCTGCGGCCTGCGCCACGCTGGACAACTCAAGCTCCTAGGACTCAAGGTAAAGTCACTAATATCATTCAAATACACCTTTTTTTTGTTTTTTTTTGTTAACCCCTCAGTGTGCTTTTGTGTTTTTGTATTTGGATGAGTTAATTTCTGTTGTTGGCTACACTAGCTCCATTCACAGCTCAGTTTGTGAGACAAGCGGTGCCCCGCAGACCCTCCACCATCATCAGCACAGTCCGCCAGGCCTCCACTCAGGTTCCTCATATTGTTAACAACACCCAGCGAATGGGTAAGGCTTTGTGTGTTTAACAAAGTATAAAAACAATGTCAGCAGAAAGTCCTCACAAAACATTTGTGTCTGAAGGTGTGCGTTTGTATATAAGATCTATTTAAAAAAGGGAAATGGGCCTTAATGCACTCTCTTCTCTCAATTACTTTGGTCCATATGTTAAAATGCATGTAATCATATGAGCTGGAGTTGACGGAATTTAGTGTCATCCTGAATGTTCTGTTTTTGGCTGGAATGTGAATCATCTCTTGTTGTACCTGTTTTTCTCTTGACTTAGCCAACATTGGCACACAGACTGCAGGTGGGAGAACTGCAGGAGCGGGAGCTGTAGTCAGAGGAGTCAGTCAATACAAGTACTCGGCAGGTGTCCGAAATGTGCAGCAAGTCATCAATGCTCCAGCTTCTGTCGTTCACCAGGTAACATGCACACTTATCTTTCATTCTGTACTCGAGCTGAACTTGGTTGTGGAGTGGCGCTTGCAGCTTTGCCTTTCGAACCCGATGTCCTGAAACTTCATCCTACCCATCAGATTGTCCTACCAGGGCTTACATCAATTGTCAATTTGATCACATGCGGAACAACACATAATTACTGTATTTGCATTACTGTAAGGGTAGGTTTAGGGTTGGGGTAGGTGTAGACTTTAATAAAGCATAATCTGGTGGGTAGCTTTTTTTTTTTGTTGTTGAACTGTGCAAATCGTCAGAACACTGGAGCTACTTTAGGGACTGTTTGAAGAGAAATGTGAGATTGAGGGTATGGACTGGAACCATAGACTGTAAAAAAAAGATGGACAAGGTGTCTCCGTTGCCTTTAACTGTAGAAATTTGAAGCCAAAATGTCCCTAGTATATTGCGCTAATGTCCTGCAAACCCAATCACAAGCTCACAATAATGTTGCCACATCCTGTTTTTATAGCATCCAATAACTGAAAGCAAACCTATTAGAAAAACAAACACTTGAACATACATCAACTTGATAAAAACTACCTAAATGATGGAAACCATCTTAGGGAAAAATGTATAGAAAGTGTAATTTAGTATTTTTTTTTTAGTTTGGCTTGCATCCCATTAATTTTCTTCAAGAGGACTGGGTTTATGACCTATACTGCAATCGGTGCATTCAAGTCATGTAGGAAAGATCGTATTTACAAGTTGATAGCACATGAATGTCACAGTCGTAATTAAAGGGGTCATATGATGCTGCTAAAAAGAACATTACTAAATTTCGTTACACCAAATACACAAAATAATGTAATGAATGAAGTTTAAGGTTAAAAAAAAGTATTTTCCACATACTGTACATTATTGTTTCTCCTCTATGCCCCGCCGTTCTGAAATGCATCGATTTTTTACAAAGCTCATCGTCCTGAAAAAGCGAGGTGTGCTCTGATTGGCAGCTATCTAGTGCATTTTGAATTGGCCGAATTCCTCAAGCGTGTGATGGAAATGTTACGCTCCCCTTACCATATTGTTATGATTGCGGCAACCACATGTGACGACCCCGGGCTGGACTCCACTTTGTCCACGGTCAAGGCCGATCCGGCGATCCACAGAGCAAAGTTGATGTATTTCCTCAGCGACCTGCACGGATCAGCTCTAGGCATGACGAAGCGATATCGTCCTCTTTTGGAAGACCAAACAAAGTAGTTTCGCTTTTACAACGAAGCACACAGCGCCTTCACGACATGGTGGCAGCAACAACAATACTACAGCTAGAATAAAAGTTACGCCGCCTTTCTTTGCGTGAACATTTGGGTGGTGTTATGCAAATCTTCCCACATCGTGATGTAGATGTGGGGGCGTGTTAGAGCGAGCCGTTTTAGGTAGGCGTGGCTGACTCTTATAAAGAATATCTCTTTGGATTTGAGACTTTAGTCTTTGCAACTTTACGGATCTTCTTTATGCACCAAGAGCTTGTAACACTCCAAAGAGAAAGGAACAATTTAAATCGCATCATATGACCCCTTTAAGAGTGGAGAAACCCAGAATTTTCTTTAAGCTCCGTTTCCGAGTTAGGGGTGTGTCAGGTTTCATTGGTTGCTGGACAATGTTTCAGATGCCATCTTTAATTGGTGGCGGTTAATGCACCAGAAGTTGGTTTGCCATCCGCCATAAAACGTTATTAGAAGAAGAATTGGCTGCTGGGCAAAATGTTTCCCGAAACTCCCATGGTTTCATTGGTTTACAACCACGTGCTCGTAATAAATGTCTCCTGACTGATAGAAGCCAAATGGAGACTGAGCATCATCAGACTCGGAGCACGTGAGAACTCGCTGAGTAAGCTTTTCCATTTTCAATGCAGCTCTTTCCAAGCGAATACATATTACTAGCAACTGCTATATTGGAATTACTCCGTGATGCTTTACACTTGAACCCCTGCCCATGAAGAACTTTATGCAGATCTCTGGTCTGGTGCCTCCATATCAATTTCTTAATAAATTAAGGCGCACTGAGTACTATCTTTCTAGTGGTTTCTACGGGGAAACGTGTAACGTGCAATTTATCGCGTTTCATTCGTATTCTGGGAGCATCTGCTTATGTGTGTGTATATAGTATGCATCATCAATAAGGTGCATATAGAATTCGGTGATGTATAAAGGGGTCATATGATGTTGCTAAAAAGAACATTATTTTGTGTATTTGGTGTAATGTGTTTATGCGGTTTAAAGTAAAAAAAAAAAAAACCACTATTTTCCACATACTGTACATTATTGTTTCTCCTCTATGCCCCGCCTTTTTGAAACGCATTGATTTTTACAAAGCTCATCGGTCTGAAAAAGCGAGGTGTGCTGTGATTGGCCAGGTATCTAGTGCGTTGTGATTGGCCGAATACCTCAAGCGTGAGACGGAAATGTTACGCCCCTCACATACTGTTGATGCCGTGTCCGGCCGGAGCGACCAGACAAAAACATTAAAACCCATTACAAACGAGGCATTTGTTGCATCCAGTGGGGACATAATTACTGATTATAATGACTTATACTGTCTTTTTACGCGTTGCATTGCATTGCATCGTGCCGCGTAAACATAAAACCCTGTTTGCATTTGTGATCGGAGAAGTGACAAACAAGTAGTGCTACTCCACACTGCCCAAAGCTCGCATTTGAATCATCAGTGGCAAATGATAAAAGAAAACGTACTTACGTGAGTCAGAACTGCCTTTTAGTCTAACGCTACTCTCCCAGGATCAGTAAACAGTCCTCCATAAATGTGCCGGCGATTCCCCAGCACTAGTTTGTAGTATTTCCTCAGCGACCACCACAGATCAGCTCTAGGCATGACTAAGCAGATATCGTCCTCTTTTGGAAGACCAAACTAAGTAGTTTCGCTTTCACAACGAAACACACAGCGTCTTCAGGTGGCAGTGGCAACAATACTATAGCGAGAATAAAAGTTACGCCGCCTTTCTTTCCGTGAACATTTGGGTGGTATTATGCAAATCTTCCCACATAGTGAGGTAGATATGGGGGGGGGCGTGTTCGAACGAGCCGTTTTAGGTAGGTGTGGCTGACTCTTAACTTTTATAAAATCTCTTTGGATTTGAGACTTTAGTCTTTGCAAATTTACAGATCTTCTTTATGCACCAAGAGCTTGTAACACTCCAAAGAGAAAGGAAAAAATAATCATCATATGACCCCTTTAAGACCGTGATGCATGAAGCCACGTTGAGGAAAGCAAACAGCCCAGCAAGCACCTCCCTCTTAGGCTTATGACTGATCAAATGCATGGAACTACAAATAAGACTTCATTTGTGCTAATAAGTGCAACAAGCTGGCAGAATAGGTAAAGTTTAAATTTAGGAATAAGATCCAAATTCGCTATTTATCTGCTTATGCAGTAAAATACTGAAACTTAAGACCGAAGTGGCCTTTTATTGATAAACAATGGCATATCCTATACTCGAGAGCCACCTAGTGGCAGAAAAAGACATCACTCTGAATTAACATGCTCTCTAGCTGTGGAGAAACCCATAGCTTATACTTGAGACCCTCTAGAGGTGAACTGAGACATAAACAGACAAAACTATAACTGCCAAATACAAACTATCAAGTTTTGCACTGCTTCTAGGAACCTCAAATCATATTTCTGTAGATTTGTGGATGATCTTTTGTCTGCCTCTGTATGTAATGGTCTTGAGAGAGTGAGGGAAGCAGATGTAATGTGGATGAGGATTGTGTGGAGCTGGGGAACATGAACGGTGACAAAAGGCTAACATGTTGGCTCACTTTCCTTTTGACAAAACTGTCTGTTTCACTGTAGTAATGTGTAGATTTCGTAACATTAAAATAAAAGTAGGTTCACATTAAGGATTCAGTGAAAGATCTTGCTAATGTACACTTGTGCGCTTTTTTATTTATTTTTTTGAGTTAAGTGAATTGTGCTATAACTCTGGGCTAGAAAACATTTGTTTTTGCAGATGAGGAGATCCCTCTTGTGGCAGATGGAGGCACTGTAGACTCTAAATTTACAAAAGTTGAATATAAAACAAAGGCCCTTGGATGTTTCGGCTTCTGGTGTAATGGTCTCACAGGAGTCACAGAGCAGTCCTGACGTTGGGGGTTGGGAGCTGCAGTGCTGGGGAAGGAGAAACGGATAATAAATAAAAATAAAGAAATCACCTAAATTGGAACAATTCAGTAGGTGGGTCTAGAAGGCGGGTCTAGAAGGGTGCATAATAAGTAGCCATGTGCTACTGGGGCATGACATATGCATATTAAGTAGCCATGTGCTGCTTAAGAAGGGAGCTGCAGGCTGCTGTCAGAATGTGATTTTAAAATCAGAAAATGTTGTTATATTTTACTTGAATGGTCTGAATAGCCTCAAATATTAAAATATAATTGTATTTGTATTTAAAATTGTATCTTTTTTTATTTACAATATCATTTTTAATTTTTTTTTATTTAATTGAATTGTCAATTACCTCAAATGTTTTGTTTATACCATAAATGCAACTCAATGGCATTCAGCCACTTATTTTAAATTTTAAATATATATATTCTAAAATATTAAAATGTATAATCCAATGAATCTCTTTCAAATATCTTTGACTTGAGTTAAAAAAAAAGTATTGATATATTTAAATAGTTTAATTGCATGAAATTTATTTAAATTTATGAGGCAGTTTGTTTTTGTAAAACTGCTTTCATACTAATCCTAAATGTTAGTTTTATCAACAGAAAAGCCACAAAAACTGACAACTTCATGCACTAGTTTTTCAGACCTGCAATGTTATACACTTAAATCATTTAATAGAGAAATATAACGGTCTTTTTTTTTTTTTTTTTTTTATTTAATTTTATTTTTTTTTTATTTTTTTATAGTCGTTCCCGAATCACGAGCCGGTGGTTCATATGAGAGGCCAGGAGCCCCTTACTGCCTCAATGCTGGCGGCTGCACCCTTAAAAGAGCAGAAACAACTCCTGGGTATGGAATGCACACACACGGTCACTTAAAAGTTAAAGTTGTGAGCAGTTTCAATCATGTTATACCACCTGCTTCTTAAACCAGTGATGGTAACCTAAATTAACAATACTCTTCAGTAGAGGGTGTAGTGCCGACACTTTACAGTGTCTATTTAGTGTAAAGTAGCAGGTAGTTATCATATGGCTTCAGAAGGCTTGGAATATAGCCCACAATCTCTTTTCTCCTTCGTAACGGAGACAAGTCCCAACTGTTTGCATCCCATACAGGTGAGCGGCTGTATCCACTTATCCAGGCCTTGCATCCGACTCTTGCGGGAAAGATTACAGGCATGCTGCTGGAGATTGACAACTCTGAACTACTGCACATGCTCGAGTCTCCAGAGTCCATGCACTCCAAGGTTCACCTGCTCAAAACATATACTCGACATTTAGTTTCAAAGATCAGATTTTGTTTGATCACTGCCCTTTTCTGCACTGTTTAGGTTGAAGAGGCTGTAGCGGTGCTTCAGGCTCATCAAGCCAAGGAACTGTCGGCAAAGTGAGGGAGCTTGTAAGGCAGGTAATCTACTTCTATCTTAATATTTGGCCTTAAACGTGTACAATGCCAATTAATAACACATGCAATTGTCACACACAAATGCTGACCAACTTTGTTTAATTTTTGCAGGCATGCTCACTGAAGGTCTGTGAGTTGTTCCAGAGAACGGGGGAAAAGAAAACGGCACTTCAGAGTCATGCTATTTAATGCATGGTTCGCACACTGCAAATGTCCTTTTGCTCTCCACAGTGTTAAGTTTGTTCTGATTTTGTTTATTAAAAAAAATTTAAAGTAAAATGACAAAAAAAAAGGCTAAAATATTTTTTGAAATTTCAGTGTGCAATAAAAATGATCCTGGCTTAATGGACATGCAAAAAGAGTTTTTGATAGTCTTATTCTTATTACAGTGATTTTGAGTTTGTGGCAGGGACACATTTGCAAGGACTTTACAGAGCTTTTATTAAAATAAGCTTTAAGTTAATAAACGTGTGTAATAGATTTTTCAGTTTTGTAGAGCTAAACATAAGCACAACCTGAGATGTACAATCCAGCATAGAAAGCTTTTAATTGTATAATGTATGGTTAATGTTTGTGCTGAATATCAAGGTTTTATCATGGTTTTGCATGAATACAATTGAACAATTTCAGTTGTTAAATTTCACTGAAAATATCTGCTGAATTAAATTGAGTGCTGTGGTCTGCTATTAACTTGAGATGCTACTAGAGGAGATATGTAAACAAACACACTTTTATTTTTATTAATATTGATATTATTATTGATATGTAATTGTATTTATATTTAACATTTATAGAATGTTTATTTACAATGTTTACAAATTTTTGTTTTTATTTAATTGAATTCTTCAATTACCTATGTATTATTGTTTATATGTATCAATTGCATCAGGACACTTATATTATATTGAAAAAACTTACTAAAATATTTAGAAAATACAATAAAATTGGATATATTTAAAATATCTATAACATATTTAAATAGCATTGTTATATTTAAATAGTATTACATGAAATTTATGAGGCAGTTTATTGTTTTTGTAAACATGCTTTCATACCAATCCTAATTGTTTTATCAATCTTAAAAAAAAATATAACCATATGTAAATTTTTAAAGCAGTATAAGTGCTTTAATATTATTCTTGAATGTGAGTGCTTTAAAAGTTAATTTATTTAAAAGAACATTGAAGTAAGATGCATATATTTAATTGTATTTTTAAGTCATCTGACAATTTACTATAGGTATACTGTAGGGATTCCAAAATGCACAATAAATATGAATATCTAATAAAACAGACATATGAGAAAAGGGCAATCTTTATTAACATTAAATATATAAAGAAACGACACTATATAAACACTCAAACTATATAAAACTCATCAACTATGATCTTTGCAATCATTTGCAATCAAGTCGACTTTATGCTGGAAAGGAGTGTCCCCAACTAAGCAAGCCGAGGCGACAGCGGCAGAGGAACCAGAACTCCATCGGTGAGAGAATGGAGAAAAAACCTTGGGAGAAACCAGGCTCAGTCGGGGGGCCAGTTCTCCTCTGACCAGACGAAACCAGCAGTTCAATTTCAGGCTGCAGCAAAGTCACATTGTGCAGAGGACTCATCTGGTTCCTGTGGTCTTGTCCCGGTGGTCGTCTGAGACAAGGTCTTTACCGGGGATCTGTATCTGGGGCTCATCTAGTTGTCCTGGTCTCCGCTGTCTTTCAGGGCTGTGGAGGTCCTTTCTAGGTGCTGATCCACCTTCTGGTCTGGATACGTACTGGATCCGGGTGACTGCATTGACCATCTGATCTGGATACAGACTGGTTCTGGTGGCTACGGTGACCTCGGAATAGGAAAGAAACAGACTAATATTAGCGTAAATGCCATTCTTCTAACAATGTAGCAAATACATCGGGTGTTATGAAAAGTGTTCCCAGTTCCGGTTGACCTAATAAATGCAGCCTAAAAATCCTTAAACGGATTTGAATATTAGAAATGTGCTAGTGTAAGCCAGGTTAAAAGAGATGGGGGTTCGTTCTCTAGATGTAGAATGTACGGTAAAAAATCATTTTAGCTTATAAAACAGACCGAACACTATTACCCAATTATTTATATATGCAATCAAACTTAGAGCAAATGTGGTATTTTCTTATATGTTGTTCGGGTTGGCATCATCTGCGTCCTCGAGGGTTGGCATCATCTCTTCTCAGGTGTTCTGGATCCAGACTGAAGCTTGTGTAACCTCGATTACCACGGGTATGTCAGTCCCGTGGCAAAAAACAGGAAACAAATAGAGACATCATTTAAACAGAGAGACTGTGTCTGAACCCCGAACGTTATCAGGAAGGCTATTCCAGAGTTTGGGAGCCAAATGTGAAAAAGCTCTACCTCCTTTAGTGGACTTTGCTATCCTAGGTACTACCAAAAGTCTAGAGTTTTGCGACCTTAGGGAGCGTGATGGATTGTAGCGTGGTAGAAGACTAGTTAGGTACGCAGGAGCTAACCCATTAAGGGCCTTATAGGCAAGTAATAATATTTTGTAACTGAAACGGAACTTAATAGGTAGCCAGTGCAGAGACTGTAAAATTGGGGTAATATGATCATATTTTCTTGACCTGGTAAGTACTCTAGCTGCTGCATTTTGGACTACCTGTAGCTTGCTTATTGAAGATGCAGGACAACCAGCTAGCAAGTGCATTACAATAGTCCAGTCTAGAATGGTCATGAATGCATGAACTAGCTTTTCTGCATCAGAAACAGGTATCATGTTTCGTAACTTGGCAATGTTTCTAAGATGGAAGAATGCCGTTTTTGTAACATGGGAAATATGATTTTCAAAAGACAAATTGCTATCTAATATAACACCCAGCCCAGAGTTTTGACTTTAACGGAAGTAACCGTACATCCGTATAGTTGCAAATTGTAATCCCAAGAGATTCTGTGTACTGTTTTTTGGTCCAATAAGTAATATCTTTGTCTTATCCGAATTTAATAGTAGAAAATTATTGGTCATCCCATCTTTTACATTTTTAACACACTCTGCTATCTTAGATAATTTAGAAGTTTCATCTGGTCTTGTTGAGATATATAGTTGAGTATCATCAGCATAACAGTGGAAACTAATCCCGTATTTTCTAATAATATTACCAAGGGGCAACATGTATATTGAAAATAGCAGAGGACCTAGGACAGATCCTTGTGGCACTCCATACTTTACTGGTGATAATTGAGATGACTCCCCATTTACATGAACAAGGTAGTAGCGATCGGACAGGTAGGATCTAAACCATCTTAAAGCCTGCCCTTGAACACCTGTATAATTTTGTAATCGATCTATGAGTATGTCATGATCTATATTGTCGAACGCAGCACTAAGATCAAGTTAAACTAGCAATGAGATGCAGCCTTGGTCTGACGCAAGAAGTGTGTCATTTGTAATTTTAACAAGTGCACTTTCTTTTGCTATGGTGGGGCCTGAAACCTGACTTAAATTCTTCATAGAGATCATTTTTTTCAGGAAGGAGCACAATTGAGCAGAAACAACTTTTTCTAAAATTTTAGACATAAAAGAAAGATTTGAGATGGGTCTGTAATTTGCCAGTTCACTAGGATCTGTTTGTGGTTTCTTAATAAGAGGCTTAATAGCCGTCAGCTTGAATGGTTTTGGGACGTGACTTAAAGACAACGACGAGTTAATAATATATTGAGAAGCGGTTCTTCTGCTACAGGTAACAAATCTTTCAGTAATTTAGTGGGTACAGGATCTAACAGGCATGTTGTTGTTTTAGATGCAGTGATAAGTTTATTTAGATTTTCCTGTCCTATAGTAAAGCACTGCAGTTTATCTTTGGGTGCGATGAATGAAGCTGAAGTATTAGACGCTGTAGAATCTACATTTGTTATTGTATTTCTGATGTTTTCTATTTTATCAGTGAAGCAATTCATAAAGTCATTACTATTAAACTGTGAGGGAATATTTAGATCGGGTGGCGTCTGGTTATTTGTAAATCTAGTTACTGTGCTAAATAAAAACCTTGGATTTTTTTTGGTTATTTTCTATGAGTTTGTGGCTATGCTCGGCCCTGGCAGCTTTTAGAGCCCGTCTATAGCTGGACATACTGTTTTTTTCCATGCAATTCTAAAAACTTCTAAGTTAGTTTTTCTCCTTTTGCGCTCAAGACTACGAGTTTTTTTCTTGAGAGAGTGGGTATTACTGTTGTACCATGGCACAGTAAGTTTTTCTCTATCCTTTTTCAATTTGATGGGGTCAACAGCTTCTAATGTATTAGAGAAGATAGTGCCCATGTTGCTAGTCATTTCGTCTAGTTCATGTGTACTTATGGGTACACAGAGCAGTTGAGATAAATCAGGCAGGTTATTTGTGAATCTGTCTTTGGTGGCTGGAACAATAGTTCTGCCCGGACGGTAACGCGGAGCCATATAGTTAATATTAGTAATACGCAGCATTCACGATACAAGGAAATGGTCAGTAACCTCAGCACTTTGAGGTACGATATCTATATCAATAAGATCAATTCAATGCGATAAAATTAAATCTAGCGTATGATTAAAACGATGAGTGGGCCCAGTGACGTTTTGCTTGACTCCAAAAGAGTTTATTAAAATCTCGGTCAATTAGCGCTTTAACAACAGTAACCCATATGTTTGAGAGGGGATCTGCAAATTCTTTTAGGAAATCTGTATACGGCCCTGGCGGTCTATACACAGTAGCCAGAGCAAGAGATATGATAGATTTCTTTTGCATATCTGACTATGTAACAGTATATACATATTATGCAATATATAACTTATTTTTGTCCCCTTCTCATCTCCTCCATCCACTGCTCCACAGTTTTTCCAGATGCCTTGGCACAAAAGTGGGCACCTCGGAACCGACTGTGGCCAAACTCCTTTGTCTTTGGTTGGCCACACTTTTGGCAAACGTATTGTTCAGTCTGTTGTCTCTTTTTGGGTGTTGCACCTTGTGCTGCAGCTGCCTCCGCTGCCTTCCTCCGCCGCCAAGCTGTGGTCCTTGGCACCTTTGGACCGGGAGGTGTAGCAGCAGGTACAGCAATAGCTGCAGTGTCTGTAGCTTGAAGCAAGTGGGCAGGGTCAGGGATCGCAAAGCCCACCTGGACTGGAGGAGGCTGTCTTTGGGCATGCTGTGCTGCAGCAGGCATGGCAACAGCTGCTGATGCTGAGCCCACTGGAGGAGGTTGGCCTCGAACACGCTGTACTGCCTGTCCTGATGCATCCGCCGGAATGATGAACTCATAAGCTTGGTGCCCATGCCGGACCGGTTCCGGATGCTTATACATCACAGGTGGGAGGGGTTCAGAGGCCACCAAGGGAGTGGTAAAGGTCTAAATGCTCTGCTCCAAGACCTCCCTTTCTTGCCTCCTTTTCCGTGCATTGTGCCTACGTAAAGACAATATAACAATTAGTACACGTGCAGAGAAGGGTGGTATATGACAACAATTGTGCATGAACAATTAATTACTGAACCTACCATTGTGACCTTCTGCTGTGTAATGAACCCCTCATGCCTGAGGTCCACCAGACTGTTGGCTAACCTGACGACGTGGTCATAGCCAGGTCTGCCATCTGGTCCCAGGCTCTCCATCTGTGCATTAAAGTAAATTATTACACTCTCTTAAGTGTTATCATGCTTATTCTGTCATATCACTTTGAAACATCTAAAAGTAAGGTAATGAAGTAACTTCTACTTCAAAATAAAAGATCATTAATCACAGTGTTAATGCCTATAGGGTAATTTAGTCACCTGGCTCTGAGTGGGCGGCTCATCTCTCATGGGCTCTGGCAAGGAAGACTCTGCTGTATCTGATGACGGACCAGGAGGTTGTATGGCCTCTGCCTGCTGCTGAATGGGTTCTGGGGGATCGAAGCTGAGCTCCATGATTTCAAGGGGCTCACCATCCAACTCCACATCCTCAAACCCCTCATCACTCTCCTGATCACTCTTCAGGTCTTCATCCTGAATCCCATCTGGAGTATCAGGATCCGCACCAAAGTCTTCCTCAAAAGCTTTACTTGTTTGGGAATACAAGTATTCCACACCAATGAGTTCACCTGTAGACATTCAATGTGTGATGAGCACATGGGTGAAATACAGGTGTCACAGCTACTACACAAAAGTGTCATGTGTGCACAAACATGTTACCTGTGTATTCGCCAGGGCTGGTGTAGTCCTCCGCCAAATTAAGGCCCATAAATAGCTGGCTCAGGATGTTTGCGTACTGCTGCAGTTGGCCACCGTAGCAGATATCCTTTCTGCTGCCACCTTCAACGGCAGCAACCGCACGAGCCTCATTCCATTGTACAAGCCCTTCCAGCAGGTACATCTGAAAATGAAGGTCCCTTGCACTTGCTCCTAAAAAAAGCAGGCAGAAAGAAGTTAGCACCATGGAAAACACATGAACAAACAACTCGCATGGTTTAGGAAAAATGCATACCTGGCACAAAGCGGTTTAGGTGCAGGTGGAATGACTCCAAGGATGTTGAGCCACGTGCACAGCGATACTGGGGCAGAATGACCCCCCTTTGGTCATTGTGTCCGTTGCCTCCATGAAGTCCTTTAGGAGCCGTCCGATCAGCTCCTTAGTCTCCTGGGCCCCACGAGTGTGGCGACGACAGTGCCTTGCCAGCTCTTTAGCGGTGGGCTTGCAGCCGCAGACCTCCTTCAACCTCTCAACATCACCAGCATCCCACTCGAAGATGCAGGCTGAGAGGCGTCCCATGAAAGGTACAGCGGGTGGCAGTCTGTGGTGACCCCGACTGCGATGCGCCGCATGAAATGCCACACATCCAGCCTGACCACCAGCTGGTCCCACTCGCTAAACATTGCTGCCGCCTTGCTTTTACCTCTTGAGTAGCAGCAGTCCAGGCTCCACATAAAGGACTTGCGGAGGAGCTTCTCCAGCTCAGCGATAGCAATCCACAAGTCCAGAACACATGGGAAGCAGGCCCTTTCCCTCTCCTTCGTTCCCCACATCTGTCACCCACACAACGGTGCCAGCAGCATCACCAACTAGCTTCTTGGTGACCTAAAGTACATGATGAGAAGTATTATCAAAGAAACAAGACATTTTTATTTTACAATGGAAAAATAACACTAAATGTAACGTTTTTGGCTGAATTCATCTTTAAGATGGAGCCATAGAAAGAGGTGACAGGGGCCTTTAGTTCAGGAAGCCGTTTCAGTATGTCTTTAGCTTACACTGACAGCAGCCATGATGGAATAGGCACAGGCACCATCTGTGGCAGCGGGGCAAAAAGACTGCTGAGATCAGTGTTCTGGGTCACAAAATTCCTCAGCACAGACAGGTGCATTGTTGACTGGCCCAGGAAATGTTCTTTATGCCTGAGGCACAGGTGCCTGTACAGAGCTGGGGCACTGTTCCCCAGCGTCAATCTCACAACCTCCCTATCACAGAACAACCTATAGATAATAAAGAAGACCATAGCACAATGTCAGACTATTAAGTGTGTGCGTATTATGTTAAGGAACTTAAAAATATCTTATACCTGTAGGTTAGGACTGCAGGAAATTGGTCACAGTGGCTGGGATCCAGCTGGTCCAGGATGTTTTGTGACCAGGCTGCCAGCTTCTTTTTACAGGACCGGCATTCAGTCGCATAAAGTACCACCCATTTAGGTCAAAGACCCTCCGGACAGTCTTGTACATGCCGGAAGCTGTTAGCTGGATCCCAAGGTGATGGCATTTGGGCTGGGAGCACAGCAGCTTGTATGGCCACATGCGGTTGGGAACCCAGAGGACCAGCCTGCTGTGAAAGAAGGCTGTTCCTCCCTTACTACTAACAACCAATTGAACTGCGCTGATGCCCAGTTTAATTTAAAAGTGATTTATTCTGCCAATGAGATTCGTTTTAACATTCAATGAAATTGGCCAGACATGTTCATTGGTCCTTTGGAAGTGACGTCATGTCGCATCAGTTACCACAATGCACAGCACCTTGACCTGGACCTGAGAGAAATTAAAACAATCAGTGGAAGAAAATGGAGGAACATGATTCAGCTGTGAATACAGTCCAATATCAGCTACAGGATCAAGAGCACCCGTGGCTGTACCTTAGCAAAATCTTTTCTTGTAGTGTTATTAGTAAGGATTCATACAAGATGAAATATATCCTTTGTCTCCCATTCACAAAGGAAATATCTGCCTTCAAAAGTTCGCCATCAAGCTTAAAGAAGCTTATTGAGGTAAGTTAGTTTTTTGTTTTACTGCTACTTTTTTTTGCACATTTTGACCTTGACTGGCAAGTCGCTTATCTGTGTAGTAGACCTATGTTCGCTAATGCATGCAATTGATGATATAATGCTTACATAATAAAATGTTAAGAATGCATAATTTATAACTAAATGCATAACTAAATTATTTGTTATGGTAATTGTCTGCAATCTGTGGCAGTTGAGGGTTTTGGCAACTTTGGCGCCTATAACGTTAGCTGTATTGCTTTGAATCATCATCATTCTTGTCCCAAGATCTCATTGTGGTTGAATTCATGCGCAAGAGAAGATATCCATGAATTGTATGCCCAAGCGAGGAAATGTGTTTCTACAACAAGATCTGGATTATCGAAAATCACGTTGTATTTAATGCAAAACTAATGCAACTAAATTATTATTAAATGACTAAATGACTATCGAATCAATCCACCGTCATGTCAACCTTACAGTTCTGTGTTTTTGTCAATGAGAAATATAAATTAATGTTCGATAGTCACTAAATTATATTGTATCTCTAAAATCAACAAGTGTTTAACATTATAAAGTGTGCATTGGCTGCAAATGGCTCAGTTGTTAATAATGCTTTAATCAGAGAGTGCAAAAGTGTAATTAAGTTACATTTATATTGCATACCAATATAAAGACATATTTTTTTATAAATATTTGTTTATTTATTTGTTGTTGGGTTTTTTCTCTCTCTTTAGTTTTACAGAGAATGCACCCAAATTACCTCAAAAACTACTCTAAATTGACAGCACAGAAGAGAAAGATTGTGACCTTCACCCATGCTTCCAGCAGTGAGCAACTAAAAGTTGACTCCGTTTTCCCAGTCAAACATGTGTCTCCAGTCACTGTGAACAAAGGACTTCATCCTTTCAGCACTGTTGATCTGTCATCATTTAAAGAGCTGATTAGTACACTGCAGCCTGGCAGTTCCATCATTACAAGGCCTACTTTATGCTCCAAGATGGCTGAAGTTTCTCTGATCATGAAACCGAAAGTGACTGCTGCTATGAGAGAAGTTGAATGGATTGCAACTAGGGATGCACCGATACCATTTTTTTCAGAACCGATCCGATACCAAAATTCTGAGTATCGGTCGATACCGATACCAGCACTGTTTTTTTTCTTCACCTCAGTGTGTTGACCTGATCATCACTGTTTTGTGTGTTAAACACAATCTACTAAATATAGACTTCATTTTAATGAAAAATAACAAACGAAAAAAATATATATAATCATAACCTATGACAAAAATACTATGAACTAGGTTAGTGAATAATTAAGCGGCAAATTTATTCTAGAAAAATCATGAGTGCACAATTTTATAACATCTATAAATTTAATGAAATAACAATTTAGTGGGGAACAAATATAAGTGTAGGACTAAATCAGGTCAAATGTTACATTGCTCTTTGTGTTGTTGTAAAATACATTCATGGAAAAACTATATATATACTGTATACTATAAATTAAAAGACATTTCTTTTAAATGTATAGCACAGTAATGGAGGCAGCAACATATGATAGATATGAAAATATCTTTTCCACATTTTTGGTGAGGTGCATGTCATACTTGCCTTAGGTCTGATGCAGAATTAATAATCATCTTGTTTAGTCACAATATTGTGTGATCTAATTTATTTTAAAGGGGTCATCAGATGCCAAATTCACTTTTGTTGCTGTTTGAACATAAATGTGTTGGAAGTGTGTGTACACCTCCACCCTATAATGATAAAAATCCACCCAGTGTTTTTTTAAAATCCCCTTTCTCAAATCAGACTGTTCTGAGATTCCTGTCAGAATGAATCAGTTCTGCACAGGACCGTCCCACTAGTTATTGCCAGTAGTGTTTCAGCACAGACTGGACTGGTGTCTTACCTTAGACCCGCCCTGACTGAGCTGTCATCAGTCCGCCATTGTGTCGACTCCGGTGCAGGGGAATACAAACATGTCCTCTGATTAAGCGTTGAGGTTTTTTGTGTTGCTGTAATTGAATATAGCATTCATATTACTCCAGACATCTGAGCCGCTGAAGACGCAGAGGATTAACGTTACTTTAGTTTTGAAGTGAATGCGCCAATCCCCGATCTGCTAAATGCGTCTGTTCACACGAATCATTCGTGATCCAGCTTCATCTACAGTAGAAGAGAGTATAAGGGTTTTTTATGAATCTTTGCAAATCGCCTTTCCTAATAATGTGCTAGTTAGCAAGTTCCGCGGCTAAAGTAAACAGTCTCAGAGGCAAACTGCTTCGTCACCCACGGAAGAGAGGGGCGGGGTCAGCGGAGCTCATTAGCATTTAAAGCAAAATGGACTAGAACCGCGTGCTGAAAACAGAGCTGATTTTGACAGGGTAAAAAGGGTGTTTTTTTACACTACCATTGAGAAATTTTAATCAAAGTATGTTATAGACTTTTCATTAAGACCCTAAAGAATCATATCAACTTGTGGAAAATGGGCATCCGATGACCCCTTTAAGAAAAACAACAAATCAAAATGATTTGCAATGTCACAGTTCATCAGTAACGCCTCTAAAAGCTCTGCTCCCATCTGCCAAGACCATGTTAATTGTTTATATTTAGCACAGAATAATATTTTAAGATCTGCACATTATCAAACATATGGACGTTAATATTTTACATAAATATTCATCAGCAATGAACATTCCTTTGAGAATTTCCTTCTCAAACGTTGCCTCCACTTTACTTGCAGATGTGTGCTAATCGTGCTGCAGTGTTTGTGGGAGGATCGCTTTGAATTTGAAAAGGACAGAACTCACAAGTAAAGGTGTAACATATTTCACCATGTTTTATTTCCCTTAAAGAGATTTTTGGAGAATTCTAGATGCTAGTTAGATCTAGATGCTAATGCTAGTTTCCCCAGGTCTGCCCAAAGTGTTGTTTGTTTCTCAAAACCTGAAGTCTCATGTTTTACAAAGTGTATAGTCCATATATAGTCAGTTTTTAACTGAATTAAGAGGGGTTGTTTCCCATTC